>CM056168.1:36937366-37220156 GCA_029691765.1 Entomobrya proxima
CGTTACAAAAATCATTTTCAAATCTAAGAACTTATATGCTAATATACCCCTACACCAAAAAATGTTAATACAAATAGCTTATTAAATATATAACAGAGTGTTCAATCTATTATACTAAAAATCTACAACCAATGCTCACAACATCGTAACCCCACACCGGTCATGATCACCCTAATATACCAGCTGTAGAGCGGATAAATGACGGCATCCAACAATATCTTACCCTTGCAAAGCAGACGTCGATTTAAGCGAACCACGAAATCAGTTCTTCGTCTTACGATTGCTCCACAGCTATTAGTCATCCCAAATTCTGCCAAAAAAACTGGATAAGCAGTGAAACTCGGCTTAGCTCGCACATGTTTTGATGTTAAATATCGCCTAATAAACACTATCTCACAGAAGTTTCAATTGCGTGCTCCATAAACTCTCCTAGCCGTCCAAGCAATCTCTAGCGCTGAGAAGTTATTACGGGACGTGCTTGTAGCACATCAACTAACGAGGTACAGATCGTCGAGATTGATAAATGACAACAATTAAAATCAGTGTTTTGCTTCCATCTTGCCGCGGCCAAATAACTAGCTAACATCTCGCATTTCTTCGCTGACCTATCCAAACTCCAAATACAAGAAAAAATATTAATTAAATACCTCGAGCAGATTCCATCCCTACACTTTAAAGTGAAACAACAATGGAGGTAGGCGAAATTTAATAAGTGGAACAATACCTTCCTTGAATACAATAGAAATCCAACTGATTTGTCGTGCCGTGTAACAAACTACTCACTGTTTTTTACGTGCAAACCAGCATCGGGTAATCAGGATCGTATTACAACGAAAATTCTCCAGAATGTGTAGGTTCCAACAAATAACAGATGTGTGGCTTGCCATAATATTTTGGACATCCCTCGCACCAAAAAAGGTAAGTGACTTATGGTACTTGGGAATAACAGACTTTTACAAACGCTATCTGCGGACGACTGAAACAGTATCAAACGGTAACTTCTTAACTTAGCTCTCCACAAACCATAGCATTTCGAAGTTTACAGGAATTGTCCCACGGAACGCAGACCATTTCCATTTGTCACGATCATCCATCATCTGCCAGGATACCGTGTAGGTTAATAAACATTCCAGTCCGTCATGATGGTGAGAGCCCCTCTTCCTGGAATCTGTTGCTCTGCTGCACGCAACAGTAGAATTCCCTGGACGTTGGAAGAGCTCGTCCTAGTACAACACAACCACCCTGTTTTCATTGATGAAGCCTTGCGATTTTTGCAATTGTCATTCCATTGCAGCTGCTCTACCCAAGGGAATTGGGTTCTGTCATGTATATGTGTCCATTTCTATCCCGGGTTTTTACTTCCACACCCCAGTTTAGAGCCACGTTTATGAGAACGACCAATCTGGGGGTCCAGCTCGCTCCGAACCCAGCGCTCGGGTATAAGGATATACTTCGCGAGGCCTACCCGCCTGGCGGCCACTAATCCAATATAGTGGGTGATAACAAATTACTACGCACATAGCTGTCGTTTGGAACCTAACTTCACCAGACGCTGTCCTTCCATAGTCAATTTATTCCTTCAAATTTTTTCAGCAGCTAGGACGCCGTCTTTAAACAATCCAGTCAGACACATCCTAATTTCAGAAGTGACAAAGTAAAGTGCACACACGCAACTTGGAAGCTTAACTATGCGTAAGAGGCATTCCAGCGGTCTCTGTGCGCTTCCAAAGTCTTTTTACATCTTCGAGCAGTCGTCGTTCGTCGGGCTGGTCTTGCGCATCACAGCCTAAAATATTTTGTTACGTGGCCATTCATTTAATACAAACCCAAAGCCCACAGGAAATTACCACAGTAATGAGAAAATACATTCTCCTACAAAACTGTATTTATTGTTGACGTGACACAACTTACCGACGTACTAGCCTCCATCAGAAGCAACCGATATTGCTCCGTCTCCGATGTCGCTCATTATACTATCAGGCAATGCATTATTGTAATGCATATCACATTCAGAATTTGGTCCTTGAGAAAGACAGATATGCATCGCTCGCCCTCAGGCAGGCTGTAGGTCTGGTGTGTAATCTCCCTTTCCTTCCATAAGACTAATATCACTCAGACATCCATAGGTCCCCCTCTGCCATATTATTCACAGGCCTTTACAAAAGCTACCAGTTCCCCTTACTTCTGAGCGCATGATTTCAGTCCATGACCTCATTAAAACTCTCAAAAAGCTTCCCGACAGTGAGGATTCCCACTCTGCCTCAGAAGGTGAGTGAACTAGAGCATGTCCCACTCATGAAAAACACTAAAAGGTTGTCATTTCTTTGGAGCCGCTCCCCACAACAAATACGGATGCAAAGTGCCCTGGAGCGAAGGGCTCTGGCCCTATAGCTCGACAGCATAGAACGCTACTAACTCACCAGACAAATTTACCCCCCCGCAGCGAGTGTGCGAGCGCAAAAAAACTTGTAGGAGGGGATTCTCTACAGCAGACATTTACCTACCTTGACTTTGCACGCAAGAGTGATCGCTGAATGATCGATCATTCCTCACCACTACACACATGAGCGCGCGTCATACAGCACACAAAACTCTAGACCTAAACTCTCTGACATTCCTAATGCAATCGATTATTATTCCAAGCGTAGATCCTTAATATTCAACCGAGAGTGTGGCTAAACACTTCATGCATCTCTCTTCCCCGACATAAAGAAATCACCTACCGGCAACAGGAGACGATCCTACACGAGCAGATTGAAAGGCGGACAGCACTACACCAAAGGAGGCCGCAAGTATAGTCTGTTAGATCCACTCAACCTAGACAATTCCGGCGAGCATTGAAGAGAGACCGCGATTTCAATAGAGCAGGCAACTGCGAGAAAGCCTGGGCAAAGTGGGCGAGGCCGGATTACACGGTACTCAAGGGCTCCTCCACCTCCAGGGAGATCTCAGACGGAACACCAGAAATGTATTGTCGCTATCCAGTACTACTCTGCGAATTATTAACTACACTGCAACCTGTAAGTGATCAAAATCAGACCGACGCAGTTGCAGTGAAGCGGAAGAAAACCTTGGCAACGATTGCCGTTCACTACGCTGAGATTACATTAGCCCCAACCTTGGCACTCCGGCAACCTCCCAGGTTTAGAACAAAACTGTGAAAACGAGGGTGTTGTTTCTCCATCGCCGGCGTGCGCGATTTTCCTACAGTGGCGAACATACGCGGAGTCGAAAATGCGAGACCCTAAATAGGAAACATCACCTCCGAGAGTAAATACCATCGCTTTCTACCGCTGACTATATATCTGAGTGCGTTCTTATGACACGGCGGGCAACTTCTCCTTATGAATTGTCCGAACCGCTTCTGTTGTTAGCATTTTTGGAAGACAAAACCTCTCCGATACATTTCTGGCAGCATCTGTCTGATTAAGTTCTGCGTCTGCCAGTTGTTCCTCTTCCACCAATTCCATATCATTGGCCACTCGTTCATGTTCTTCAGATTCCTCCTCCATATTTTCCAATTCATGAATGAATGCTCCAAGAACACCCTCGTCAAGATCCATATTGTGATAATAGTTTTTGGCATTTCGTAAAATAGTATCTTTGTTTGCCTCGTATTTTGAAATAGGGTCCACTTGAAGCAGATCCTGGTCTTCATCATCCCAAGGACAGAAAAGCATGAGTTGCTCCCGGAAGTACTGAACTTGGTTTGATTTGTTGAAATGACGAAACCTCACAATTTTTCTTATTCTTCGTCTTGTCACGTAACCAGCATTATCCTTCAATTCAAATGTAGTCACATTCTCAGGTAATTCGTCGCCTGAAATTAAATGAAAATTTAAGTTTGTTACGTGACAATTTGAAATAAACATTATAATATTTAAGCGTTTAGTTTATAGTTTAGCTAATAAAGAAATACTAGCTAATAATTACCACCGCTTTGTTCTGCCTCGTCACTAGCCACTTCATCATTTTCAGCTGTAGCTCTCCGAGATTTTGTTTTCCTATACTGATACATCGCAGCAAAATCAGCCAAGCACACATCTTTCATTGCCTCTGGTCGCTTTACGTAGTAATCCAGGAGTCCTTTTTGACACACATCTTCACTGTCATCTGGCAGTTGGTCCAACTCTTCCTTACTCTTCAGTATACCAACTCTGTTTTCAGGTAAAGCTGTATTTATGTAAACTTCTGCCCGACTGGAAAATGTACAATGAAGGCCAAGTAGAAATGCAACCGCTTCCTGAGCTGAGATTTCTGTCCGTGTCATCAAAATCTGGGCAAACCTTTTCAGGCATTCCACGGCAGATTTGTTTCCATTTCTGGCTTCGCGAATAATTGCTTTCAAAAGCCTAGATACTCCTGGATCAGACTTGACAATATAGCTAGCGCAGTATCTTGCACAAGCGTAAGCGTCCAAAACAAATTGAATGTCCATGTTGGCCCTCCAAGCCAGTAGCAGTCTTTTGTTGTAATTGTTTACGTAGATATCACATGTTCGCCGTCTTAGAAAAACAGTGTCTCGTTCGATTGTAGAACGAACAGCGTCATAATATGAGGCTTCATCAATATCGAGTACACTGAGGAACTCGTTAAACGGTACGTCTTCCTTAAATTTGCGCCCATATTCAGTCAATTTGTCGTGAATTTTCATATAGATGTCCTTCAGCCTGTCTTTTTCCTTCTTGTCGGTGGATTCCGGAAGAGGCTTCAGAATAACAGTACTTGGCATTGGCGGCCTCGGAAAGTTGAAACGGCAGTTTGTTTTCCTATTCCCTTTCTTGCAAGTGTCCGAGTGATTATGAATTTGGTATTGAATTAGTGTCTCCATTTCGCCTTCCTCGTCACGTTCACAAGTGATGTATTCGTCGATAAACTCAATGACCTTCCGCTGCGACTCTAAGCAATCTGAAAAACATGAAATTTAATCATATTATAATCTGACAACATCTGATTTAAAAATTATCATGTCACGTAACAAAAATATATTTTACCTGGATCATATGCTGGTGCATCTGGTATCCAGTACAATCCATGCGAATGGGGTGACCCTCGCTGTTGGAACTCAACGCGACTATAGTAGTCACCCACGCGATGAGGCTCAAACACACCTTTCTCCTTCTTGAGCAGTTCATTCAGCAAGGCCTTGTATTTGTGGTCAAAATGGCGCATGCAAGTAACTGGATCTGATGCAATTAAGTAGGCCTTTTCCTCACGGCTCAAGTTTGATGCCTCCTCTTGGGTAATGTCCTTGTTGCGTAACAGCTTCGTCAAAATGACCAGTAACTCATTCCATTTTGTTTCTGCTGCAGACAAGGTAATGAATAACGTGCTTGGTCCAAGCTGTCGAACTTTAGAGACAAGTCGTTTCTGCTGGTGCTGCCAATAGGCCGGGGTTGATCTCACTTGGCTGTAAACAGAGTACCCATCATTGTTTGCAATAATGTTGGAAATCCCTTCTCTGTTCCGAACATCAGCAGCTTTAATTCGTCCAGATGTGGTCCTTTTTTTCGTCTGGCGCAAACAGATGCTGTAGGCGTTCCGTATCTTTTCGTTCATTGACTTACGAAGACTATACAAGACCTTTTCCGGCTTGGCTGCCCTTCGATCATACCGGCGGAGCTCCGACTTGGCAATGTCTGTGTATGTCAACTTCGGTTGTCCCACTACTTGATCGGGTTGTGCTTGGCCCGCGTATATGGTTGGAAAGGATAGCCGTTCCGCGTCTGCGTCCATACATAATGGAATTGGAATCGTCCCTCTCCTGGGGCCATAGGTATACCTTCGCAACTAGGGTCCACCTCGTTGAATACAAGGGTTTCTTGTATGGCCGGATTTTCATCTGGTTCGCCCTGTTCTTCATTTTCTCCATCTGAAGTCAAATCATATATATAATATTCATTTAAGCCCATCCAAACAATTAATTTAATTTGTTACGTGACAAGTCATCCTTACCATTGGTTGTAGCTTCATTTCCGGAGTCATCGCCAACCGCATTTTCATTTTGATTTACAACGAAATCGACTTCATCTACATAAGTAAATACATACACCAGTATTTGAAAATACCAATATTTAAGATTAAACAAATTAATAAACTATGTTTTTAAATTTTACACGACGTACCAGAGTCAAATGTGTTCCAGTTTTCTGCCATAACAACATTATGCTTTTTATACAGTGGGGTTTCCAAAAGTACTTCTAAAGCTCGGAGTACTTTAGCCGGCGAAATCTTGTCATGAATGTACGCGTGTTTGTCTGTACTCCTTCTTTGAAGAGAAACTTGAACCACTCCGGCTTGATCAAAATTCCTGGGAAGGCGAGTAACACAGCTGTCAAGATTGTTCTCCACATTGACAATATTCCCTTTGATGGCCCATTGTCTATCGTATCCCTTTAAAGCAATTATCATGAAGGGCAGGCGAAGAGAAACCAGTCTTTCTTCCAATCGGTTCAAACTCTGAAATTATATAATAAATATATTCAGGTATTAACCTTCTTTATTTGTTACGTGACAATTTTTTAAAAAATAAAATGCCAGATTGAACTGACGCTTACCAATAATTCAGTTGGAATGGTGGGGAAGTCAAGGCCGTTGACCAAAGCTACTCGTGGAACCTTCTTAGTCCTCCTAATGTTTTCATGGCACGTGACACATAACCTGTGTGCAGTTTGCTGAACGTAAAGAACTTTATTTATGACTTCGTCCGTGCATCCAAACTTCAAAAGTTTTTCTCGACTTGCAGGTCTTGTCGATTTAAAGTAGAAAAGTCCGCCACAACACGAGCAAATATAGGTAGGTCCTTGATTAATCACTGCTAAATAATAATCCAAATTCTTCTGAAAAGAATCGTGCAGACTGCGTCTCTGTTTTGCTGGAGGTTCATCTTGTGTGTCGAAATTCAGTCGTCTGCGAACACGGGTCAAGCTCTCGTTTTGATTTTCGGGACTTCTAAGATGTTCCACGTAAAGTGGAGTATTTTTAAGTCCAGACCGTCTGGCAACACGTTCTTCGTTTTCACGGGCAGCAACGTCAGGATTACTTCTGTCCGCGCGGTGCTGTAGACGACGTCGCTCCAAATCCTTTTCATTAAACTCGGGGTTCTCTCTGGCAGTGGACATTTGCAAAGCTCTTCTCCGATTTTCGTCCCCTCTTTTCTCTGGATTGCTGGCTCTTTCTTCTCGGTGCTCACGGCGCCTTCGATCTAGGTCCTTTTCGTTAAACTCAGGATTTTCCCTGGCTGCCGACATCTGCAATGCTCTATTTTGATTTTCTTCCCCTGTCTTCTCTGGATTGCTGGCTCTTTCGTCTCTGTGCTCACGGCGTCTCCGATCCAGGTCCTTTTCATTAAACTCGGGATTCTCCCTGGCAGCTGACATCTGTAGAGCTCTTTTCCGATTTTCTTCTCCTTTTTTCTCAGGATTGGTGGCTCTTTCTTTTTGGTGCTGAAGGCGCCGCCGTTCCAGATCTTCAGAATTCTTTTCCGGATTGCTGGCCCTTTCTTCCCGGTGTTCAACACGCCGCCTTTCTAAGTCCTTCTCATGAAATGCGGGATTTTTCCTACAAGTAGCCATTCTTTTAGCACGCTCTTCATTCTCAGTTTGTCGAACTTCCGGATTATTCGCCCTTCTTGCAGCTCGAGCAACATTCCTTTCGGCTTCACTTTCCTTGTGTCTCCCCTGTTCGCGGTTCCTTCGTGACCTCTCCCTTTCTTCCTTCAGTTTCTGACTCTCACTTTTCTTTTTTAATTTCGGCATTTTAAAAAGGGCCTTGATTTCTAGTCGTCTTCACTTTACTTTGCCACGCAACGCAAGTTTCACTTTGATCAGAAATAAACTATTTGAATCACTATTTAAAAGGTGCCTAAATGAATACACCTTGTCACGTAACAACTCAAAGTTTTTTTCCTGCTCAAAAACACCTTACTGTTTTTAACGGTTACTAATTTTGGATGCACTGGGAGAATAAAATGCAGCAAGAAAAAAACATGTCCACCGTGAGTGATGAACTAAGCGTGTTCTTGCACAAACTTGTACAGACAAGATGATTATGATGCTCCAGTGCATTGTGCGTTGCGTTCATCTCTTCTCACCAAGCACAACATCGCATGATGCTGATGAATAAGTGAACGGAGACGAAAAACTACTGCTTTTATTTTTGTGATGATAATGAAATAGTTGTCACGTAACAGTTTATTTTAAAACGGCGTACACATCTGAACTTACTACCTTACTTCAACATCAAATCAAAACTCATCTTATCTTCATCTGAAACAAAATGCGCTTTTAAGGTCCTGAATCAGGGCCTTAACTGTCAGCTACAGTAGTTTTACAGCTTGTATAATGTTCGACACATGATTTTAGGTCAGGTTTTGATCAGAATTACGAATTCACTGTAGGTTTATTAAAATTCGGTATGTAAGGCCCTGATAAAGGCTTTTTAAGCGATACTTAACTACTCTCTCTCTTAGAGCTTTATTTATAGTTAGGTTAGGTCTGTATAGGTTAGGTTGTCACTTGCGACATATTCTGCAAATAAACCGATTTAATGATCATTTCAAATACGTAGCTGAGCTATATATTATATCTGTCTATCTGTCTGATTATCTGACTCCTTTCATCCTATTACCCCAGGGGGATGAGAAATCTGGATCAAAATCAATAATTTTATTTCTCATAACCCTATGAATCATTGTACCAAATTTGGTGTGATTCTGGCAAGCTTTATGGTCAGCGGGGTTACCTCCCCCTATTACCCCAGGGGGATAATAAATCAGGCTCAAAATCAATAAGGTTCTTTCTGATAACCCAATGAATTACTGTACCAAATTTGGTGCGATTCTGACAATTTTTATGGTACCCCCTACTACCCCAGGGGGATCACCAATCTGGCTCAAAGTCAACAGGGTTCCCTACTGTGGCCCAAGAAATCAGGAAACCAAATTTGGTGTGATTCTGACAAAGCATATGGTCAGGAGGGTTACCTCCCCCTATTACCCCAGGGGGATGACCGATCAGGTTCAAAATCAATAGGGTTCTTCCTCATGACCCAATGAATCACTGTACCAAGTTTGGTGTCATTCTGAGAAACCGTCTGGCCTGTATCGTGCTCACACACACACACACACACAGACAGACAGACAGACGGACAAATATGACAATCTCAATACTAGCTTCACTATGCTCAGCTACGTAATAATTGATGTTACTGGTCAACGACATCACGTTCACTTATGTATGATTATAATAGGGTCTGTGAGTGAGTGCCGAGGCCATCCGGGCAACTTGAGACACCCGCCTCCACCTGGGGGTAAAGTGAGACACGCTTAATGCATGTATTTTAGGTCATTTAAAAATTACCCCTGGGGGATGAACCCCTCATCCGCGCCACCCAAGAGTGGTGTCATTCGACTCCCCAGGTCAAGGGCTATCGATTGGTACTAATTTCATTCAAAAACTAGAAGGACCGTATACTAAACCTTTTCCTTTAAAACGATAACTCCGCACTTGTGCAGCTATCAATGCTATCATTCAGTTAAGTTCACTAATTCCCTAGATTTTTTCTTTGTTCCTTTGTATTACTACTTACAAAACTGTAGTTGGATGGATGGGATCATACATATTTATCGTGTCCTACTTTGCATGATGGGTGGCTCATAAAATCATACGAACACGGTAGACGAATCATAATGGGTAGTGCATTTTTACTGATTAGTCATTTTTTGTGCGATATGCACAGCCATTTAGCCAGAGATAGATTAATTTTTGCATACTTTGCAGTTTTCATACGTCATAGGTGATACATACTATGTATTACATAGTATGGTGGTATGGTGTGTGCTATATAGTACTTTAATTATCAGTAGCACAACAAATAGAAACATAGTGCTGGCATATAAATGCAGGAAGGCTTATAAGTACTGTGGGAATCAACGCGTTATGCATACGGCGACGGCAATAGCATGCATCCTGTCTATGTATAAAATACATTGCAAGTATGCATGCTATTGCCGTCGCCGTATGCATAACGCGCAGATTCCCACAGTACGCAATAATTTTTATATGAAAATACTTTATTTCCGAACAAACGCAAACGTAAGCATTATAAACGTTGTTGCTTGTACAGTACATAGTGCTTTAAAGAATGCATTAGAGTGTATGGCAGAGAGATGCATCACCAAGAATGATTCACCATTTTAAACGAGCGAGAGCTAGAGTATACTTTGGGGCAGATGCATCTAGATGGGCAGATACGCAAAAACAGGAGAAGAAAGAAACAACAACAAGCCCACATCTCTCTCTGTAAACTTGTGACTTTGGGCTTTTAGGTATATACACTCGCACAGAGCAGCACACAGAGAGACCACGAAGGAGTGAGAGTGAGATAAAGAACTAACAATTTGGGCAATAATAAAAACTTAATTTTTATTACAAAAGTTGCTTCATCATTTGCGTCTGAGCAAAATCTAGGCAAGGCAAGGTTCAGGTAAAAATTATTATTTTTATTTATTTTTTAGCGTTTTTCCGTTGGGATTTATTGAGCTGTTGAAGTGCTTATTCCACAATTTCCTTTTTGTTTTACCAAATCAGGTGAGCATCATAGTAGCATCAATCAGCAAAGGGGAATCAGTATATCACAAGAACAGCGTAAGGACAGCTGATTAATTACGCATTTTGGCTAAAGGTCAACCTTGAAAATGTTTTAATTGTCTTGTTTAATTGTTTGGATGAAATAGGGAGACAAGGTCAAGAGAAAGTGACGACAATGAAGTTCCAATACAAGGAAGACTACCCCTTCGAGAAGCGCAGGGCAGAGGGCGAGAAAATCCGTCGTAAATACCCGGATCGGATTCCCGTGAGTGCTTATTTTTAAGATTGAAGTAGTTTTTTATGATTATGGGAAGTAGGGAAAGAAAATAAGGTTGATTTGTCCTTTGTGTTGAAGGTGATTGTGGAGAAAGCTCCCAAGGCCAGGATTGGAGACTTGGACAAGAAGAAGTACTTGGTTCCTTCGGACTTGACCGTGGGACAGTTCTACTTCCTCATCCGAAAGCGTATCCATCTTCGCCCGGAGGAGGCTTTGTTCTTCTTTGTGAATAATCAGATTCCACCAACAAGCGCAACCTTGTCATCCATCTATCAGGTTTGTAGTTGTGGACGAAACATTAATTTATTGATGAAATGTTTTGCAAGCAAGCTAAAGTAAACTTTAATTTTATTTTATAGGAGCATCATGACGAGGACTTTTTCCTCTACATTGCATACTCGGATGAAAGCGTTTATGGATGTTAAGCTGCAGAACGTTTGATTCCCTCTGACCCCTCCCTGATCATCGTTTATTATGATGTCTATATATGTATTTGTTTAACTGTCGCGCTCGCATAATTTTAGTTTATACGTGTAAGTAATAACTGGAAGAATGTATTTGATTTTTTATGGTATCAATGATTATCGACATTCGCTTGTAAACTGTAGAATCAAAATTAATTCTCAATTATAATGACGGTAGTCCCAGTTAAGTATCAGAATATTCTTATTATCGGTAACTCAAACCGTATATATGTACTGCGAAAGAGAACAAATTAAATTAAACAGAGCAGTTTTTGCGTAGCAGACTGCATTTGTATTAGCGATCGATATGTTAAATACAATTTGTTGCATTCTAAATAATACATAGTTATGATTAAGAAAGAAAGAACTTATAGAAGTAGGATATTGTGGTAATGCTTGCGGTTTAATAGTCAGTTAAAAGTCGTTCTTATGTTGATGGAATTGGTTGATTGTAAAAGACATTTCAGTTGATGAAAGAGCACGATGCTGATGAATAGCACAGTATCTACAATAATTAGGTAGTTAAATGTAAAATATGCTTACAATGAGTAGTAAAATTGGTATTAAGATCAAAATTGCTTGATTGGTATAAGAAAACTGCCGTGTTTTTGTAATTTGACTACTGTAGTGTCATCACATTATCAGGCTATGACTGTATGCAATTACACTTTTAATTGAATTTATAGATTATTCACTGATTTTCAATTTTCCAGAAAATATTAACATCATTTTAGTTTGCAACGGTGTATTTTATTTGTACAATTCAATAGTATACAAGTACATATAATGTAAGTATAAATCCTATTGTATTACAAAAAATCACTACAAAACAAAATAAAAACAAAAAACCCAATTTCTTCGTATTGATGCATACTTTATTATTAACAATCGACATAAGATTTTAATCATATCTTCGAGAATTTACCTAAAGATGCTAGATCCAAGTTAAACCCTCATCTGATTAGAAGCTAATGGAATACTGGAACAGCCTGGGCAAGAGTGCAGAGTTTCATGGAGAAACAGATCGCAGTCAAGACAAAACCGCTTTTTGCATTGCCTGCACTGATATATCTATTCAAACCCAAAACATACAAGCTTAGAATAGTTTGGAAAAGTTTACAATAGGTGAACATTTAACAGGAGAGGTTCAACTTACATGTCGATTTTTGTCAGGAAGTGATTTGTTGCATCCAAAGCACACACAAGGCACAGCATTAAGTTCGTCGAACGGATCTAAAGGGAATATGTGCAGAAACGACCTAGCCAGATGGGGCGCAGAGACAAGAGTTAGGTTACAAGCTTTACATTCCACGGGCAATTCACAGTATTTGCTTTTGCACTGAGGACAAATATAACCGCCAGCAACAAGTTTACTGGGCGTAGAATCCTCTAAATGACACAGGCACAGGGCTGGATCGTCAGTTTGGTTACGTTGTGGAAACCCCATTTTTATAAGTGATGATTCACTCTTTCCAGCAATCGGAGGCGGTTCAATATGCTCTCTGACAAGATCCTGGTAGTGACTTTCATCCAATATTACTCCAAAAGTACCTCCAGTTTCTTTACTCAGTGATTTACAAGCTCTGACTTCGGCAGCTAGGGATATTACGGAAGCACGAATACCATTCTTCTTTAGGTCCTGCAAAAAGTCATACATGAACACATCTAAAGTATAATTTAATCTTACAAATAATTTAGAACCAAGGTAGAATAAAGCTTACTAAAATTGTAGCATTAATATCCCCAGGATCACAAGTTGTCAAACTTCCATGTATGAGCAGAATCTCCCTAGATGTATGGTTAGGCATGTGACGCAAGGAAGACAGAGCTATTTCCAACGCGTTCTGAAATGACGGCTCCCCACCACAGACAATCTTATCTAACGTTCTAACCACCTCCAAATGCTTCCTTGAGTTTCCGCTCATTTCCGCAATTTTCTCTGCACCTTTGTTTCTAGTTCCAATCCATCCCAATTGGCTCATTGGGTTGCCATCAAAGAATTCGTCAACAAACTTTTCTAAAATCTACAATCAAGGCACAAACAAACATTAAGGATTCATCATTCATCAAGTGGCACTATTACTATTCTACCTTTTGCGATGACATGATTCTATTTGGCTTCAAATCCTGATCCAACATACTTCCAGACAAGTCCAGGATAATGTACAAGTGCCTCATAATCCCAAGACGAACATTTCCGGCTGCCCTGCGCTCCTCCAGTCGTCTTCGGCGACTTTTCTCAATAATATCCGCAATCGCGGTGTCCAATAAACCCTCTGCATCTTCCTCAATCACTTCCCTGCATAATCAAAAAATGCTTTAAAAACCTGCCCATTATCATTAAACCTATTAACTTGTAGGTCATGTCATGTCATGTCACTACTTCAAGAAATCATTAAAAGTCTCACCAAGTTTTCTCATAGCCAGTTTCCCATCTGTACTCCTTTCCATCCCCGTCTTCCGCCATTGTCGCCGTTCTGAGTTTGAAGAAACGATTATCGTTTTCAAGTTTCTCTGAGAAATTGCTTCACAGACTGAACTCCAAAACGCCTTTACTTTTCAGCAAACGCACGCTTAAGGCTTTAGAAGTAGGATGCTTTGATGTTTACGCTGCAAATCTTTGAAAACCCGGGGAAAAGTCGCACACAGATTTCTGCTCTGCGTAAAGAGCAAACAGCAGCAGCAGGAAAGCAGGACAAGAGAGCACGTCAACAAACACAAAGAACAGCTGCATGAATACGAAAACATTGAGCGTGGCTTTGTCATCCGTCATTCAGCATCTGAACAACTTGTTGGTTAAATTTGTTCCGATTGAATTGAGAGTTTTCAAATTTGGATTTTGGAACCGGAAGTTGAAGAGAGTGTGTGTTTAATTGTAATTGTTAATTATGGTGGGTGGAACGGGAGGAGGCAACGGAGCTCGAGGAGGGGGTTGGAGAGGGGGTGGACGCCAGGGATTTGCGGGTCGGTTTCAGAATCGGTGGCGATATAATAAAAGAGGAGGTGGCAGAGGAAGAGGAGCTCCTGCTGCTGCCGATGATGATGGGGATAATGGCAATTTTGAAGATGCACCAAGAGGAGGAGGAAGGGGTTACAGAGGCAGAGGCTATTATAATAGAGGCGGTGACGATGAGGAGGCACCTCCTCCGCCTCCAAAAAGGAAGCGTGTGGATCCCTTGCAGAGGATCAAAATGAATGTGCAGAATCAGTGGAGGAAACTACTGCCCGGGTATGATCTCTACTACTGTGATTCGGTGCCTCAGTTGTCGGAGTTTGAGAAGAAGTTGGCAGCAGTGGAATCGTTTCTAACGAAGATTAGGTTTGCAGAGGATACTCTGATAGCGGAGAGGGAAGATATTGGAGAGTCTTACTATCTTATGCGTTTTGATGAAATTGTGAAGGATGATGGGCTCACGGAAGGCTGGGGGAACTTCCAGGACGATTTGATCAATGAGCCGGAGGAAACCATTGCATTATGGAGTGTGACTGCTCATAAGGTCAGTCAATGATTTATTTCTTGGCTATTGTAGTTTGGACGAGGTTTGTGTTTGAAAAACTGTTAATATACGTTTTTATATTATTGTTCATAGATGATTTTCAATATGATGCGTGGCCAGGGACCGGACAGTGACGATTCAGATAATAGCAAGATCTGTACACCCCCTGTGGTTCAGATAGGGTTCTCCAAACTAGATACTATTACTCCTTTGAAGGATGTTAAATCCGGTCTTCTTGGTAAGTTTTCAAATGCAGAGATGGTTGGCTCAGTGTTGATTGGTTTTAATCGGCAAGGATTCTTTCTCATTTTGTTGCTTCCAGGAAAGTTTGTCACTATTAGAGGAGCGATTGTTAGAACTGGAAATGTACATCCCTACTGTAAACGCTTAACATTTCAGTGTAAAATCTGTGAAACGGTTTTTGCGGTCGAACAGGTTGAGGGAAGATACACTCCTCCATCTGTGTGTAAAGCTGAAGAGTGTAAGAACAATAATGCATTTTTGTTTGAAGTAAAGGAGAATGCACCAACGACAATTGTGATTGACTGCAGGCGAATAAGGATTCAAGACGTTCTTCATTGCAATGTAAATCCTTCTTTGGATAGTTTATTTCATTATAACTTATTACTGGACGTTGTTTTACTGAAAAAAACTCGATTGAATTTTCTTGAACTTATAATTATTATATTATTGTTCGTTCTAGATTGAAGGAGGATCCGTTCCGAGAACTATGGACTGCATACTGTTTGGTGAATTATCTGATGCATGTAGCACAGGGGATGCTGTTACTCTTAGTGGAATAGTTAAAGTGAGAATAAACATTCATTCAAGTTAACTTTGTGTATATCAGCTAAAAGCTGTATTGCTAATTTATTTATGTATTTGCTTAAACTAGATGTCGAAAGACAATACACATGGAGGTGAACAATCTTTGCACCACATGTTCATTGAAGTATCCTCCATTACTCAGCACAAGGAATCGGAGAGGTCTATGGGAGGACATTTGCTTAATTTCACTAACAAAGATTACTATGCCGTTCAGGTTATAAAGAGAAATTATAATGATGAATGATACAATTAGTAAAACATTAATCTGTACCAGCTATTATGCAAATTATAATTTAGGAAATTCATGATTCCCCTGATCTCTTCCGACTTCTTATTGCTTCTCTGTGTCCATCCATTTATGGCCATGAGTTAGTGAAGGCAGGCTTGCTTCTTTGTTTGTTTGGTGGGACTCCAATTGATGATGGCCTGGTTTCTAGACGAAGTGACATCAATATGCTTATGGTTGGAGTAAGTTTGTATTGGGTTTAATATGTTTTATTATTACAAAAAAGAGTTGAAAGATGTATCGTACTTGTACATTCGATAGGATCCGGGTATTGGAAAATCGCAAATGTTGAAGGTTATAACGGAAGTGGCGCCAAGAGGTACGTCTTACATATTTTTGTATAGTATAGATATTCATTCAATTGTTTGATTGACTATTTTCTTCGGTTGTGTCTAGCTGTTTATGTTTGCGGAACTGGAAGTACCGTAGCTGGATTGACAGTTACACTAGTAAAAGATGGAGATGATTACTCACTAGAGGCAGGTGCTTTGGTTATGGGTGACAGAGGAGTTTGCTGTATTGATGAGTTTGACAAAATGGCTTCGCAGCATCATGTACTTTTAAATTTTTATGTTTTAGCATTTCATGTTGTATTATATTCTTTTACTGCCATTGCAAATTCATGTCCTTTCACGTTTCACATGTTTCATTAGGCTCTTTTGGAAGCTCTGGAACAACAAAGCGTGAGTGTAGCCAAATTTGGAGTTTACAGAACTTTGCCAGCACGAACAACGGTGATTGCTGCTGCTAACCCTGTTGGGGGGCATTATGATACTTGTAAAACTGTGAGTGAAAACATCAAAATAAACCCAGCGTTGATGTCTAGATTTGATCTCATATTTATTCTATTGGATCGGCCAGATCAGGTAAATTATTTGCCAGGGTATAAAATACCTAATTGAGTTTAAAATGTATGCTGGTTTAGAAATTCCGGTTTACATATATGGTTAATTCTTTGATGTAGGAATTTGATCAGAAGCTTATTGAGCACGTGATGGGGATCAGAAAAGCTTGCAATAAGCCTTCCACTTTTGATTTAGAAAAATCACAAGGTGGACTGAGTGAAGTTGAGGAACCAGCGGATAGAAGCTTACTCATGTAAAATTTAAAAATTTCGTGATAACATTAGAATAACATGAAACGTTTTAAAAAACTAATATTTATTTACGTGCTTTTGTATTTGCATTGAAAGAAATCGACTAAAGATTCGACCTGGGGAGGTGTTTGATTTGATCCCACACATCCTGTTGCGAAAGTACATTGCCTATGCCAAGCAGTATGTTCATCCCAAGTTGTCGCCAGAAGCAGCAGAGGTTTTGAAAAAATATTACCTGAATTTGCGTCTTTCTCATCGCGGAATAGATTCAACTCCTGTAACTGCAAGGCAGCTTGAATCCTTGGTTCGACTTACAGAGGTAAAAAAAGGTTTATGCATGATATTGGAACAATGCGTGAGTTAGTGCTGATATTGTATTTTTCTACTTGAATGACAAATGTTTTAGGCTAGGGCAAAGTTGGAACTACGAGAAGTGGCTACCGTCGACGATGCCAATGACATTCTGGAAATATTTGACTTTAGCCTGTCAAGTGTATTTGATGATGAAGTTCATGCAATATCAGCTCTTTCCACATCTATTTTACTGATGGATTCTTCTGTTCCCTCAGGACGTGCCAAATCTACGGCTGCACAAGTAAGCATAAATGGCGAAAAATACCGAAAATCAGCTAAACCAATGATTAAATGAACTTGGCTAACTCAAAGCGTTTAATCTTACAGGCCAAGAAATTGGTGAAGGCATTACAAGATTTAGCACAGAAGCAATGCAAAAATATTTTTTCAGTGGATGAAATAAAGGCAGTGGCAGCAGCTTTAGGATGTCGAGACAAAAGTGATGCCCTTATTTCAGCCCTAAACAACGAAGGGTTTCTCTTGAAGAAAGGAGGCAAGACGTATCAGTTGCAAACAGCCGACTACTAACTAAAAATTGTGATGAAAGATGAAATTTTATACTAAACTGAGCTTTATGAATAACTATGCATTTTACCCATTTACCCTTTGATTTGTCTGTCTACTAGTTAAACGAAATTTTTTAGTCTTTTGTGTATTTTGCTCAAGAACGTTTAGTTTTATTTATACTTCCAACGTATTACATATACGTAATACGTATTATACGCACTTTTATATGCCGATGTTTGCAATAAATAATTTTTAAATCCAGATTTTTATGTTTGTAAAAGCTTTATTGTGGATTTTGCTGCCAACGGAAGCAGTATCCCACAGACGACAGGTCATTAGTACCTCCTTCACTCATGTCCGTTTTTATGTGCATAAAAAACGGTTTTGCACTCGCTATTTGAACAAAGAATTGAATAGTTAAAGAAGCCCTTCCACTGTATTGAAGTGTCAACAATTATGTATTATTTAAGCTAATAAATTAAAACAACTCACTTCGAACATACGAGTTTGGTACTTGAAAAGAAGTATCGCAAAATCTATCGGTGACAGAAGTTGGTGCTGTAGTTGCAGCATTACCACCACCTGTCATAAAGGGAAAACTAATCCCTTGTGGAATAACTAAGTAATCCGGAAGCCCTGTTGGAGGACAAGCCGCGTTATTTGTTGGAGGAGTTGCTGGTGGTTGGGCTGGTCCCCCTCCAAACCTTATAGCATTTGTACTACAAGGTATCCACTAGAATGTTAGCCAGGCCATGTAAAATTATAAGGAGCATTCAGCCAAGTTACATGATATAATGTAAAAATAAATCAGTTTAGTTTCTACTTACATCTATAAATCGCATTCCATCTTCCATCCTTACGCATACAGAGTAATCCAAATTTGCAAGGTGCAAGCCACCCTGATAGTTAAACGATTCAACTTGCCCCGACACCCCAGTGAAATATTGAAGACATCCCGATGGAGCTATAAGTTTTACATTCAGACAAATTATCAAGCAAATAAAAACTTAAACATGAAGAATAAAATAATGGTATTTGCTTACCACGCGAAAGTGAGTTACATGGAATTGTTAATATTTCAATATTCCAAGTTCTTTCTCTTTGTGCGTTGGCACCTCCCAGCAAAAGATTCAAAGTTATAGTATCACTAGAGCCAAAGTCAACATACACTATTCAAAACAATGGAAAGTACGAAAAGTTCATCAATCAAATTTCCATTCCAAATTTATAACATTTAATTAATATAAAATTGAATTACAATGCTGTCCATTCATATTCCCACAAAGACTGGGTACGATGGCTCCAGACGAAGTGATCGCTAGAGAATCCGTTTTACACACCCCGGCATCGTTTTGAGCATTATTGTTGTTTCCACCAGTTGGCGCAGTGGCAGGACCTTCTACATCGAAAGCAATGAAATTTAATCTCAGTTGGCACACATTGTGCTGCTTGCGAATACGCACTTGGCAAACATCGCTTCCTCCGGAGGGAGTATATTTGGATGGGTAGTTGGGGTTCTGGAAGGTGGTGCTATTTTGGTATATAATGGCTCCACACGTAGCAATGAATCGACAGCATACGCCTGGAATTTTTTCATACAACATGAAACATTCCATTTCCTTGCGATACAACTACTATGTATAAATAAAATTATGGATCAATATAAAGTAACAATAATACCAAATGATAACATACCTAGTCCTGATGCGCAACTCCCTAGCGCTATACCCCCTAAAGCGGTGCATTGACCCCTAAAGTTTTTCACGACAATTAGGGTAAAGAAAGCAAGATGAAATTGAAACGTTTGGAACATTGAACAATTACCTGGTGTAGCATACTCCAGTCTCTTCACTGGTGGTTCTACAAATTTCATTTGTAAATCTGATTATCGTGAAAAGTGGAAAGACTAAAATAAAAAAATAAAAGAACACATTAAGTGATTGAACACAAGCCACCAAGAAATTAACAAGATCTCATGTTGCCCCACTTTCACTTACGTTTAGAGTTTCGGAAGTTTCTCTGTTCATGGCTCTCCGGAATTTGATAGTCTTCTTTGCTTATCCTACCATTTCCTCGGTAGGACAAACCTCTTTGAAAAACACTATTGTAAGTGTGGTTATTATAGTGCGTTGCGGCGTAAGCGGACGAAATGAAACTAAGCACTGAGATCCACGACAGGAACTGTGAAAACAAAAAACACCATCGGCCATTGTTTCCCATATTAGCAAACTATTATTTTTACAAAAAAACTAATTTTCCCAAAATAATAATGCAGAAATTGGGTTTTTCTGTTTGTTGTGAACAAAGTTTCTTAGTTTATAGTATCGGAAGGTAGTACTTCCTTGCAAATGCCTACGATTGTCATCAACCATCTAGTTTTATACCAGAACCAGTTAGCTACTTAAATTTGGGTTAAAGGCGAAGCTTAAAACATCAACACCTTTTAAAGAGGATGCTAATAATAATTACTTATATTTTAGGTGACGACACTTTCATTTCATATATTTCATTTTTCACTTTCCATTCATTCATCAAATCGTCGTGTGCTTTACCAAAATAAATTCAGGCAAAGGATCCCCAGGCAAAAAAAAACACAAGTAGACGTAAGAAATATTGGTTACGCTTACAACGATCAGCTAATACATAAATGCCAATGTCACTATTTCCGGCAACAATTTACGTGAGATTGTGCTACACTTGGGATTAATATGGCGTGCTTAGGATTATGCCTTGTTGCACGGCAGGACACCATGCAAGGAAAAGGAACCAAAGAAGACAAAATTCAAAATGATCTATTCGAAGACTTCGACAGAAACTCGAAGTAGTAACTTTTCTTTCAAATCTTAATTGAAAATGAAACACCCGAATCCTTTTTGTGCCTGCTATTATTAGAATCAGATTCATACTTCCATTTTTATGTGACTTCGACTTTCGTGTTGATGGATGAGTAACATTGGGTTTGGGTTTCATTAATGATTAACATCAGACACAGACTCGGTAATGAAGCAATGCATAAAGCATGCTAAACTTGCGAAAACATCAATTTAGTTTTATGGCACTTTACAAACAAGCCCATATACCATACCAAGGGTTAATCCGTAAAATGGAACAATGCATGCCTAATTGTTTTACGAGTACCGAGCAATAAAACGAAACGTGTATAGTTAATTGCAAGTTTGAAAACATTTTTCAACTTACTCAAGAAATTAAATTAAAGAAACATAAGCAGAAAAGAATTAGTAGTAGCAGACATTTATAAAGCTTGGGTGATAAGTACATTATCTATTAGTATCATAGTTATGCATCTCAAGGGATCATTACAAATTGATAATGTGATTTCATGATGACATCTAGCAGCATGCTGAACGTGTGACGTTAAATGGAACTATAAATAGACTTCTCCCACATCTTTCTTCACCTTAACTTTACAAGCAACGCATCAGCATCAACAATATGGTAGTACTTTGTCATTGTCAATGTCATAATTTATAATGTTGCTCGTTCGTTTAAAATTTAAACGGGGATTTTATATGCTAGTTATTGTTGCTGCTAAATATTACATGTCGTTGGCAAATAGCCTAAGCCCTCCAAGCATCTAGGCGAACCTATTCAATTTTTAGCGAAAACGAAACCAGGTGTGTACACATCCGATTTAGCTTTTGCAATCAATCTTCCGCTTTCGAAGTTTTAAATACAATATGAGCTAAATATATGTGTTGCAGGACTACTTGTCTACTACTCGTCTTGTGACTACTCGTCGCAAAACCAATGAGATGAGTGTGTGGTTTATATTAAATTGACTCTTTCGTTTTTCTTCCTCAACTCAAACTTTTTCCTTTTATGTAAGAAGAAAAGGAAGGAGGAGACATCTTATGAGTCGAAGCTTACTGTTGTATTTGTATGAAGTGTTTTACCAGTGAATCGTCAAAGAAGCTATAGTTTATTGAAACAAAAGTTATTAAACCGCAACCACACCCTTCCTATTGAAGTCTCATCGGGTTGACGTATAAACAGTAAACTGAAATTACTAGACCCATCTTTGCCATTAAGCATCGCATCATGAAGAGAATGAAGTAGAAATATCGATTTTTAAATATGATATTTATTATGATTATGCAGATGAAGAGAAAAATCAAATGAAATTATCGAAAATTCATACTTATATTGTATCGTAATTTGTATATAATATACCGATTAATAAACTATTGTTTACTTTTGAAACTATTAATTATTCATAATTTCTTATTTGAACTTATTTTGTAATCATAACTTTTGATCTGAATGAATTTTATATGAAAAACGTTTCGAAATACAAATGTATACCTAGGTACATAAGGATTTTCATGTGTGCCAAAATAAATTCAATACAGCAATGGTTTGAAGATAAAATTACAACAAGATTAGGTGAAATAAACAAAATGTGCATCCCTTTCCCGTTTCAATATATTCATATTTAATCCACCCACATACCGATCCTCATACAATCTGCGGTGCGGGTGAATAACAATTAGCTGTCTGCATGAATAATGCGTTGTAGCACAAAGAACAAACGTAGCAGTTCCAGTTGTTCATTTTCCAGTTCCCCCGTCATCTTCTTGGTGAAGTCCTTAACTTAGTGCTTGTTCTGGCAGATGTTGCTTCAGTTTTTCACCTTATAATGACCAATCTGTTTCTTCCTCCGGACGTAAAACTTGAAAAGCGTGGTAAACCCTGCTAAAGAATTGTATGAAAAAGACGTGATTGCATTTTGCTTTGAGGTGATATTGTCTGGGTAAACGGCAGGGACAAGAATATAAAGGGACGATAGATGAGGTTTAGATATGTAAAGTTCATCATAAGATGAAACAACAGCACGGGACTGCGGGATGATGGGATGGATGGGGCTGCATTATTCGTTGCATGGGATAATGTTTTACTGGTTCTGTGTGAAAGTAATGCTTTGAATTGAATCATTTTGGTTTGGGTCTCGTCAACTACTCGTGTACATTAATAAACTTCTCGTACAGGAAACAACAGGTTGCACACTATCTATTTACAATCTCAAAGTAGCAACGAACGACTTCATTTTTTTCTCAGACTACAACTGGTTTCCGGTGGAAGCGAAGGTGCTGATCTGGCCAGGAAAATAAGAAGCTTGTAGCGGTTTTCTTACGGATGGCCCTTTTACTTTACTCTGAAGTGAACCTGTTGTATGCAACCCTCATTACAAAGCTTTACGTGAGAGGAAGGGAATCGAGATTTTTAATGGCAACGTAAAAGACGCATTTTACGTGCGAATGTAAAATACACTCGTTTCGTTTTAATAAAGCGTTCATATATCCTGTCACTGTCTGTCCGTCATATAAGCAGTATATGATATATGTAGCAGTGTAATAATATTCAGATTGAGGTCTGACTAGCACTGGTGAATGCGGTAAAAAGAGAATGACTTTTGTACTGACTAAATGTGCGAATCTAGTTCGGGTTTGTACTACTGATAATTTTTCTTAAAAGCATTTTCCTACTTTTCAGAGATTAAAATTTTAATAACATTTTATAGTTCACAATATGAGTTAATAAAGGTTTTGTGTTTTCAATGATAAAGAGCAAAAAAGTGTGCCAACCATTGCATTTTACTTTGCAATGGTTGGCACACTTTTTTGCGTTGTCAATATTGCTTTAAAATCATTAAACTACACCTATTATGAATATGAATGTTGATTTAAGATTACAAAAAAACTGAAAATTATTATTGTATTATGAAAATTTACCACAAGCTACATCGATGTTTGGTGAAATATTATGTGTTACCTCTGCACAAAGTAAATAATTTGGTGCCCAATTGCATTTTGCATTTTATAATATTATGCCATTCTTTGTATCACGACACAGTACAAAAAAATATAGGAAACTAAAGCTGCTGACGGTTGACCTTTACGCTAACGCTAAATTGCAAAAAAAAATTGTGATAGCTCAATTTTGCGCAATCAAAACTTTAGTGTTACCTTGAAATATATATCAGCATGTACAAACAGACCACGAAAGTGTTTATGCGTTCTTGTGCAAAATCCAATATCTTCAGCCATCAACATTAAACAGAATCCTTGAAGTGCTAGCTAATTAAGACGCTCCTCTAAAATAATATATGCCAAAAATTCGTTAATCGCACATTACTGCCTCCATCTCAAAATGCAGCACGACCGTAAATGGCATTAGAAAGTATAAAGGAAAGACAAAAATGCTTTATCCTAGGAATAGCAAGAAAAGTTTCACTTTCTATTTAGCAAAGCTTTTCTGCTCCTACTCAGCCACTGTCAATAGTTAATTTATAACCGATTTGAAGACGTTTTTCATAACTTTTACCGCAGGTGGTTGGTTAATCTCCGGCATCGGCTTTACTACAGTCCGTATTGATATTGCGTAGTAAGCGCAGCAGAGGGATGAGTGTCGCATTACCCCAGGATATTTCCTCTCGGTTGGTCCTGGTTGATCGATCACTATTCTTCGATGGAATTCTTTCTTTCTCCTTTCGTTTGTTCGTTATCAACCTAAGCGAAATCCACCGCTATAAACTTCTCTGTTTGATGTTTCTGAGACGCTTAAGCGTTGCCTTGCTGTCACATTGCACACTTTTAAAATCAACATGCAATGCAACTGCAATGCACCCTCACCGTCTCTTTTACAGAGAAGTTGGTTGATACGAAGTCTCCAGTAGTCCTTTATCCGGCAGTTTTATATTTGCAAATTGCAAAACTGAAGTTTATGCACAAAAATTTAAGAATTCACTCCTTGTTCTCCAGCAATTGCTTAATGCAACCAGGGTCTTTCTTTGTCTTTTTTTCTGGCAAATAAACAAAATGCAATGATTTTGTTCGTCTCATTTTCTACGTAGAAATTTTCTCAGCAGAAATCTTTTCTTTTGACCTTAATGAACTTGAACAAGTTCGTCGAGCGAATGACCATTGGCAATGAAAAGACTGTGCTTCTTATACCCACGTTACTTTCCACCTACATCATCACCGGAAACTCCAATTAATACTGTCAGAGTTCCCACAGGAAAGTCAGCACGGCAGTGAAGAAGACGATGCAAAGAGCTGGATCAGATTTTTACAGACACTTTAAGTAACTTGCAGCATTACACAAAAGAACACGTAATGAATGACAATGCTACTATTACTGCGTGCATAATCCTACAAAACATAAAACATCATACTTTTTTACCCATCATAAGAGCTCATCATTATATATCGTGTGCATTATAATGTTTATCAATATGAAATATTCTATCTCTTAACACAATACAAGAAGGTGTATCAAGAAATCATATAAAAAGCTATTGCTTTACTTTCTGACAGTTTATTGGAGCGCTTAAAGACAACAATGCATGCCACGCAAGTAATCTTAACACAAAATCCAACAATCCCACGAACCAAAAAGGTTAAAATTCAACATTGCTGCACTGCATTGCTCTATAAACCGGTGGACCGGAGGCTGAAGTTATTCTTGCGGCTTTGAGTACGAAGTTGAAGTATGGATATTTTTTAGACTTCCTCTGCTGAACAGCTTCGGAGGAGGCAATCCTTTTCCTTTATTATCAGATTTTTACTATCCATCTTCTACCTTCGTTTTTTGTGAATATGCCTTAACCTTCTGTTTCGTTTACAGTGTCTCTGCTTCATTTCCTCTTTTTTGTTGCTCTTTTATTTTTGGTTACCTTTTCACCTTACAAGCATACGCACTAGGTGCTATCATTCGTTTCCATCTTTAAACGTTAAATATTTATACAAAAAGATGAATAACATTACAGTTTAAATTATAAAGAGAATAGGGAAAAGTATTATTTTGTAAACAGTATAAATCATTCGAATGTAGCATATACAGTAGCTGGTAAAACGCAAGATGTAGATTTCACAAATATTAATAATTGGCCATGGAACGTTTTGACTTTTTCATCTTTTACTTGACTTCTGCTGTGCTTTGTGTTTGTTGGCTTTTTTACTTCTTCATAAATTTTCATTCCATAACGTTCCATCATAGATTATTATACTAGACATAGACACCATAATATACCATTGCATCTGCGTCGGCTTGAGAATATTATGTGAATGGTTGGATTGATGATGGGTGGTTAAATGAAAATCAAATCATATCGTTATAATGATCTGTGTGTAAGGATGAATTGTGCAACTTCAGGAATATGTTTACCAACTTTACATACATGCCCCTTCTTGTCAAGAATGTAGTAATAGAAATGTTGCAATGCACATACGAGTGATCTACTAGTCTGCACGATTAACCGTTGCGTAGAATGACTTTGAACCTCAAGTAGAACAGAATTTTCGTATAAAATTTTATCACCTATTTACAGTTTATTCACGAGTAACACAAATTTTCTTAGTCGTGCAATGAGAGTATTATGCCATGCTAGTAAATTAACGAAACAGTTTTTGTCTCTTACATACTGAAAAACTAATGTCGGTATAATTTAATTGTGCTACCTAATCTGGACTATACCATAGCATTGTATAGTCCAGATTAGTGCTACCTTATTGTAAGTGGCAGAGGACTCAATTGGCACTATTGTAGCGTTATGTAAATACTAACATTAAAAACGATTGTAAAAATTCTTAAACCCAATGTGATAAGTTTCAATGGACCGGGAACAGATTACTACCACACATATTTTTGGTACAGTTATCCTGCATGCACTATCAGTTATATAAAACAATCGATCCAAGGTTTGGAATTTTTATTTCAACACATGAATTAAAATTCGGGCAGATCCGGGAAACGCTAACCTTATGGCACCATTATAAACCGATATGGCAGTTCCCTGATTTAAAATACAATATACGTGCATAATGGAATATATATGCAATTTCATGAGATGTATAAGATGATTGTTATATGTGAATTCGTGCCGTAGTTTATGAATATGTATACAGTTTAATGTGATTATGATTCCTCGAAACATAATTAAAACAGAGCTTCAAACATTTTTCGCCTCAAGAAATGTCTAAAATACCGCTTCTACATTTGGAGATTATAGTTTGGCAAGTGCAAAAGGCAAATACACGCGCATTCTGCCAAACAATGTTAATTGTATTGTAATAAACAATAGTTCATTCTCTATGTTTTCCCTGTTCAAAAACTTCAAAGTTTTGGTTATTTTATGTGGAAAAATATGCGATATAAACAAGTTTTGATTATCAACTAGCATTAAAACCCCATATCACTTTTTAAACTAACGCCTTTAACTTTTACTCAATACATATCACATATATAAAGGCATTTATATTTATAAAAATGAAAAAGTCGCATGTTTAATATAAATAATATAAATTGCATTTTTTTTGTAGTGCGTTGTATAGATAGGTTGAATGGATAAAAATATTTTCACACAGGTTTAGGTACGTAGAGACAGGCATTGTAGTTGTCTGTGTGAATTATTTGAGTATTTTCCTTCCTCACAACAACCACTTTTCGATGGGAAAACTTGCTAAAATTCTTGTTCCTAACTTTTCTCTCAAAATCGAAACTGCATGCATGCATTAACAGGCGAAATATGCACATATAGTTGTTAGTGTAGAGATTTTTGTCGTTACTGAGTAGGTATATTTAATATTTCCTCAGATTTCAATTCGTGATAAAAATGGTTGTGAGATAAACTCTATTAATATGTTATTATTATGGTAATATGACGATATTCAGCAAAAACAGGGTTCGGTCTATGGGATAATATGGGAGAATGTGCCAGGGTTTACTTGAGCTTTGAGCAGCATTAGTAATAATGGCAATCAAATAAATAAAATAATAAAAATCGCTTACACCATTATGTATGAATCATTTTAATAAATATGCATTTCTTGGGGATTTGGGTTAGGCTGAAAAATGTTTTATTAGTATCGGTTATTTCTACTTGGCCAAAATGGAGTACGCAATTTTAAAGCACGGAAGTATGGAATACATAAATATGCAACTAACTAAACATCTTCTTACATTTCCTTTGTGAGGTTAATATGAATGATACCAGGAATGATTGACGAACATCCAACAATAATACCTAAGTCAGATTTGATATTTTCTCGGGGAAACTTCCAGTCTGCCTGCATGTTTTTATGTCTGCTATATGCATGTAACGCAAGTTAAGTTTTCTTTCAAAACGCTCTGTAATGTCCTAGACCTCTGTTTATATTGTATAAAGATAAGGACTACAGGCTAATTGTAATTATATAAATGCAATTTGGTAAAGACGCATATAATATTGTTTCTCAACATTTCGAAGCAGTAACGTGCTACTACGGATATAAATACAGTTAAATCGTTTTTACCGCATAACGTTATAAATCATTTTTCTCATTATCCATGCATACAGTTAGTAGCAAGTCACTTAGGTACTCGGTAAAGACATGAATGAACCGGCATGCGTATTACATGATATACCGGGCAATTAAATACTTCCGGGGAAACTTATAGAATGCAATAGTATAAAGATACTGCTGGTGATCCCAGATATCTGCTTCTGGTTAATGACACGATGCAAAGAGAAACATGAAAAAGCTGTCAGCAAAGCTACTTCCGCCACTGGTTTTCTTCGATGTCAGTCAACTAATGAGTTGGGTTAGGAAGAAGCGTTGAACATTATGGGTGCAAAAGACAGAGAACCAAATGACCTGGACCCAGACTTTTCTCAGCAAAATTTGCTGAGAATGTAATAGTAATGAACAAAAGGTGGGTTTTAACTTTCAGCAATCAACGGAACAATGGGGCAAATGGCTGCATTACTAGAATGCACCATACGCATATTATTGTATGTAGATTGTTTTAAGTCATAAGTATAACTTCTGCTGAATCTATATGTAGTACATAGTTTTACACTAAGACTGAGAAGACTTGTGACTCTACTAACATGCATGGATGTATTTTTAATCAATTGTCTTTTTTATTCTACCCCAGGGCAATCGCTGTTCAGAATGAATGGAATAACTTTCTAGGTGTACCTTTTGCATTGCAATGATTGAACCATACGTTGTACGTTGGCAATAAAAGATAAGCATAATAATATATCATATTTTGAATGGTAGTAGAGATCACATAAATAGATGGGAAGTTATAAATACAGCAATCAAATATGAAGTACTAATAAACGCTGCAGATGATTTTACATCTCGATGGATTTTATTCTAAATTGTGAAAAGTAAATTACTACAACTAATTAATGCAACTATAAAATCCACACTGACAATAACTGTGATTTTATAAATTACTTTAACTTTTAAGTGACAACAACAATGAACAATACAATACTATTTAGAGTTGAGTACATATTTGGCAACAAAACTTTGTAAATTGTACACTTTATAAGTTATAACAAAACGTATATGTAGCGTACTTGCATAAATCACAATCAGAAATAATTATCTCAACAATTAAGTGCATATATTCTGAGTTTTGCATCTAAATTCGAATTGCAAACCACGGAATGCACAGAAAGTACTTCAAAATGTCGCAGTTTCAAGTATCAAAAAATTGCACCTAGTTGTGTATCAAATCACACAGTTGCTCACAACACTGTATATGGATACCAATATCAATGTATAAAAACTTTAGTCAAGATCATTTACGATCAGCAACAAACTAAATTACTAGATGCATTCAATCTCGTATTTAGAGATTATTATTCACGTCAAAGTTTTCTCCTCCTGGAGGAACTAGATGAGCTGCTTCTCTCTCCTCTTGCTGACCACTTAATCCTCCGGCATTGTTTCGATGATTTAGTTGATCCTTCAGTAGAACAGGAACTGGCACAACACCTTGGCCATTCTCTTTGGGTTCTTTGTGCTGCTGCAAATCTCCATCTGGAGATTGGTCATCCTGTTGAATCAGTTCATCCTTCAGTGGTCTATCTCCGTCGTCTTCTTGGGCATCCAAATTTCCTTGCTGTTGTAACATTGATTGTGGTTGTCCCGGAGCTGGCAGAACACCAGCCTCACCAGAGCCACCATTATTTCCTGGAGCTTCATTTGGTTTGGGCAGTTTGTCGGAAGATATTCCAGGCGGTGAAACCACTCCCTCCGCTGGCTTCATTTCCTTCTCTGTGTAAATACAAATAATTTACTCGTTAGAAGAGAAAAGCTCAATCCGAAAATATTTCAATGAGCTTTTATTTTGAATGAAAGATGCGTTATAAAATACTGGGCTATTATAGTGAATTACTTAAAACTGACTTAACGTCAAACTATTCAATTTATTTCTTCGTTATACGTTTTAAATGGACAGTCTTTCATTTTTATTTGCATGTTATGTGTATAAAATTCAAAATTTAAACTTTAGCTGCATGACATTGTGCAGATTCTGCAATTCTGAATCATTTAGTGCAACATCTTTTTATTGCAACACAGTATTAAATCGCTTTTAATAGGAAGGCACTAAATCTCGTTCGCAAACGTTATCATCTTTGTTTGATGTGATGCATTAGACCTTAACTAACTTGGATTTAAGAAGTTTTTGGAGGATCCACCACCGAGAATCGTGCCTTTGCTCTTGGCATGTTGGGGGGATCAAAAATTAAAACCGGAGAACCATGATGTTGAATGCCCGTGTCAGAGTCAACTGATATTTTAACCTGTGGTTTCTTTCGTTGCTTAACATAGCCAGCGTTCATCCAGCCTGCTGGATATGGTGCTAGAGGTAAAGGAAACCACCGTTGACATCACATTGTGATTATTTAATCAAGCAGTGAGACTTACTACATAAAGTTAGGCCATTGTTATACAGGCTAGACTAAAAGACAAATCTGGTAAAAGCATTCGTACAAAATTATTGTCAGAATTCAAATAACTTTGGGACATATTACAAAGCAGAGTCTAATCTCAAACTAACTTCATGACGTAGTCGCTCTCACTGCTTAATTGTTGTCGTATTAAGACGAATTTGCCAACAAAATAATTTATGATGACTAATGAATAAAAACTATTACTTACCAGCAGGGTCTATCAAAAGAACAGGTTGTTCATCCATTGTACCGGGTTTATCTACTGGACCATTTCCATTTGGCTTTGCCGAAGTGGATTTAGCAGTAGACGACGCTTTTGCTAATAATTTCTTGGTTTCTTCCAACTCTTTCTCTATTCTTCCGATTTTATTATCTTTCTCGACGATTTGTGCCTGGAGCGACGTTATCTTTTCCTTGAAATTAGAAATTTCTTGCTCTCTCTTTTCCAGCTTTGAAGTGGCAGCGTTCTAAATTTGAAAAGGAAAAAGTACGTAAAATGATAGAAAGTGCAATTAGTGCACTAGAAGTGCACAAGTTTACTAGAAGGAATGAAATAAAATTTGGAATCTTATGACATTATTTTCGTCTTACATTTTCATCTTTACAATTAACTGCCTCCTGTCTAGCATTTTCAAGATCATTTCTCAATGACTTAATGGTAGAATCTTTCTGAGAAACCTCTTCTTTGGCTTGCTGCTCACTAATTTGCTCCTTTTGCAAATTTACTTCCACCTTTTCTCGGATCTGCTCCACTTTCTCGAGATTATTCTGAAGCGCCTCATTAGTTTTTGATCTGCAACAAGTTCAGCAAGTTGAACTTTAATTTAATTGCACCATCTCCCAGTAATTTATTATCTTGACCAACAAAAACTTACAATGATATTATTTGCTGCTCCAACGAGTGAATTTTGAGGGTAAGATCATGATTAAGTGCGGATATGCTCCAGTAGTTATACAATACTATTAGTGAGAAGACTAGGAGGGCTCCTATAATTAAGTTGGGACTAAATTTTCCATACGAATGCATTCTCATTTTGCACAGTGCAATCTTGTCAGCAGTCAGCCTTCGGAAGTCAATTTCAATTTAGAAACTTCGGTGCGGTTTCGTCTAAAACTTCAAAATAAGAGGGAAAAGTATAGATAATGTGGCTTTCAGTCAATTTCATGAATTTCAAGACGTTTATTGTAAAAATATTTTCTTACTGCTTCACTTTTGCTCCTGTTCCATTACATATTGCTTGTGATTTTAGTGCGGAAGAGGTCACAATCAAGAGATTCACATTCTTGACCTTTAAAATTGCTCGATCTAACCACGTCAGACTTGATTCGCAGGAACCTGTCAAACAAACTAAAATAAAATGCCCAATTAAATTCATCGTTACGATGTCATGTGCCTTCCTATAATGGCAACACCTAATAGCAGAAATGTCAAAACTACCAACAGACACCACATACGTGTTCATTTATCTGCAAACAGTTTACACAAACTTAATGATACCATATTCAGCTTTTAAACTCCAGTAACCCACCTAACCTAACCATTAGAAGACACCTTTAATTTCAGCAGTTTTACATAATGTTCTCCAATGTTTACAGCAGTTTTCTACTGCTCCCTATTACATTTTTTCTATGAAGTACTCGTAGATTCAATGCAGGGTGTACGGAGCTTTTAAAATAATGGATTTAAAAAGTTTTGTTGGTTCTTTCAGATGATTTATTAGTATGCCAATGTCACCACATGACTTTACTTGTATGAAACATAATATCCTGTCCAGGTGTCCAGTTAGAAGATGATCATTTAAATCTAAATAATATTATGTAACGCACCTGCTGTTATACTCTAGCTGTTTGTGTCTCTTTCTCCTTTTTGCCAAATTACAGATGTCCTTTCTTTAAATGCTTCAGGTTTCAAAGTCGCCAGCCGTCATCAGTGTGTACTCTCCATGTAGCTCTACCACAACAAACAACACAACATTCTATTCTTCTCAACTCATTCTTTCGCTTGCACGACACAGCTTTACCTTTCTTTGCGCTATTGCTACCTGCCCTAGCCTACGCTTTTTTGCATAACGAATTGCATTACATCATCATCGAGCCAGAGCTACCTAAATAGGTAATCAATCATGTACTATTACTCCATGCAAACCAATTCCGCTGCATAATCATGCACCATTTCAATTAAATGTTTTTAGAATGCGAATAAGTTGAAGTTAAAACAAAGAAGCAGTTAGTGCAAAAATATTCTGTTTATTAAAAACAAGTTAATCTGTAATGGAACAGTAACAATATTCACATCCAGTTAATTACTATGCATTTGATAGGACAACACGTTATGTTCAAAATGTTTCCATCATCCCTTCTAGGCGTTGAGAGTTTTATCTTTTAATCACGGCGTCTACGATCACGGTCATCATCTTTGCGACTTCGATGGTGATCACTTCTACGGTCCCCGTTTCTACTGGAGTTCCGGTAGTAGTCATCATTCCGATCCCTTTTATCCCGGTCATCATATCGCCTACTGTCTTGACGGCTTGAAGAGTAACGGTCCTTTTCGTATTCATCCCTCTTTTTGTCTCTGCTTCTTTCGGATGATTTGTGACCTCTGTCACTATCCCGGTCTCGATATCTTTTATCACTTTTTTCTTCATATTCATAGTCTCGTTCCCGTTCATTTCTTTTAGTTTTGCTACGACTTCTGTAATTATCTTCGCTATCGGAATCGCTACTTTCGCTTTTATGCTTTCGTCTCCTATTATCGTCGTCGTCCGAATCCTGAGATATATGATTTCCTTCGTGTCGAAGACGTTCCTTTTCATCTTGTTTTGCTTTATACTCCTCGTATTTTTCGCTATCTAAAAATTACAAATTGTTATTGACAATCATAATTTTATTTTTTTAATCTGTCAATTATCAAGAAAATATAACACCTAATGGATTCTTAAAAGGATACTTACTGATTACTTTTGATTTCTTCTTGTATTCCTTGGCAGAGACGACGTCTATGTAGAACTTTGAAACAGCTTCCATTTTGCCACTTATTCCTAGCTTCATTATAACACGATTGTTGTCCTCGTCAAATGATTCAATCTAATGAATGAAACAAACTGAAATGTTAGAATTTTGTATCTTTCTATAACTCATAAACAATTCGAAATGTATAACTCTTGGTCAGCAAAAAAATGCTTTACATACCTTGCCATAATGACCTTTTTTACTTCCTCTTGTAATCACTGCATAACCGCCTATTTTGAAAGAGAGATCTTCTTTGTCTTCATTATTACCCGTGGCTGCATTTTTTGGCGCAACGTCTTTATTCAGATGAGCTGCTTCCGCTCCAAGACCCATTCCCTTCGGTCTAAGCTTGGGTTCTTGCATATCCACAACTCTACAGGAACACAAAAATGAATTATTAGTCATATCATTTACCTATTTCACTTACAACCAGAAAGAATCATTTGCTATAAGATTTTACAATATCAACTTACTTCTTGTTCTTCAAACCAATTCCCTCTGTCTCCTTCCAGCCCATTCCGCGGAGCAAAGCAAACCCAAATTCTTCTATAGGAATTTTTTCATAATCATCTAAAGTGGACTGTAACAAATCAGAAATTGTAGTACAATTATTGTACACATTTAAAACTGAATATGGAAGGAATCATTGTTAATATGCAATTACATTGATGTAGAAGTAAAAAAGATTTGGCAAGTGCCAAACTAGAAACTTTGATTTACCTGATCTGGTCGAAGGGATACATCCATGTTATCATCTTCTTCATAACCAGCAGGTACTCGATTTTGAAAGAGAATGGGAATCATTTTGCTGTTCTTTTTATCAGTATCCTTTTTCGATGTCGCTTCCTCCAAAAGCTCTTTAACCGCTTGATCTTGCAACGTCTCGGGTGGCTTCTCAGACAAGACCTCTGACCCCTCATTATCCTTATCTTGTGCTTCCTCTCCTTCAGCCTTTTTGTCTATTCTCCATTCATTCTTGGTGATAAGGGGTATCACTAGAGCTGCTTTGGGTTCTTTGTTCTTCTTCTTCTTTCTGCAAAACAATTAATCCGTACTAATTATTTCATTGAGGTTCACAAGTTGAATATCATGTCATGAATGTAAAAGAAACAGAACGCCAACTTACGAAAGAATATTTGTCCCTTCCAAACCATCAATAAAGTCTGGTTCATCATCCTCCCTGTCGTCTTCATCTTGAAACGCCTTTGTTGAGGACGTCGCCTGCTGCACCGAACTTTTCTGTGAATGTGGAGCACTTGTCGAGCTAACTTTCTTGTTTATTTTAAAAGAGAACATTTTTGTCAGGTGTCTATTTACCAAAAGCTGATCAACTCCACAAGTTAAATTCTTACAATCGATAAGTCGTCACCTTCAAAACTGGGTTGGGAGAACACAGCGTAGTGGTAGTGGTTCTCCAGCGTAGTGGTAGTGTTACTCCAGCGTAGTAATTTGAACGTAGTAAAAAGTGTTACTCCAGCATAGTGATTTCAACGTAGTGTTACTCCAGCGTAGTGATGTCAACGTAGTGTTACCCCAGCGTAGTGGTAGTGTTACTACAGCGTAGTGATCCCAGCATAGTGAAAAACGGTACTCCAGCGTAGTGATTCCAACGTAGCGTTACCCCAGCATAGTGATATAAACGTAGCAAAAAAAACCCGTACGGGTGTATGGGAACGGGAAGCATAGAGAAGATGTACGTATAGAAACCCCAATTACTCTCATACTTGCCTGCTTTTGAGTTAGGTTAGGTTATCTAGGTTAGGATTTTCGAAAATTTCAATTGTCGCCGTCAAAACAACTTTCAATGTCAAATCTCAATCAAAACAAACAGGTAAATACGAAAAACGCATGATCATTAAGAATCCGCAACCCAAGTCGAAATTGCAGAATACTCAAATCCCAACCCAACTCAAAATTTGAAAATCCTCAGAAATCCCAACCCAGGTCAAATTTTTAAAATCGTCAGAAATCCCAAACCAACTCAAAATTTGAAATTCCTCAGAAATCCCAACCCAAGTCAAGATTTCAAAATCGTCAGAAATTCCAACCCAAGTCAAATTTTCAAAATCATCAGAAATCGCAACCCAACTAAAAATTTTGAAATTCCTCAGAAATCGCAACCCAAATCAAGATTTCAAAATCATCAGAAATCCCAACCCAACTCAAAATTTGAAATTCTTCGGAAATCCCAACCCAAGTCAAGATTTCAAAATCGTCAGAATTCCCAACCCAAGTCATATTTTCAAAATCATCAGAAATCCCAACCCAAGTCAAAATTCAAATGCTGGAAATTTCAAACCCAAGTCAAAATTTCAAAACCCTCAGAAATTCAAACTAAGGGAAATTTTTTTATTACGTATGAATCACTTCGCCGGGGTAACGATATGTTGAAATCACTACGCTGGAGTACCGTTTTTCACTACGCTGGGATCACTATGCTGAAGTAACACTATGCACTACCCTGTGGTAACACTACGTTGAAGTTACTACGCTGGAGTAACACTACGTTAGAAACACTACGCTGGAGTAACACTACCACTACGCTGGAAACACTACGCTGTAGTAACGCGTAGTAAAATGGCTCACTACGCTGGAGTAACACTACCACTACGCTGGGGTCACGGAACCTCAAAACTGTCAACTAGTCTGCCACTCTGCAAATCGCATTCCTTTTCTTAAAAATTGAAATCCCTGAGAGCCGTTACATTTAAAGGTCAAACTGGTAAAACAAGCCGTAGCCGTTAATGCTGTTAATAAATTATTAACTAATTAAAACTGACGGATGCAGCAGAAGAGGACACCGATAACGGAAACGATATTTTGGTTTGGTAAACATCTGCTTCAATTTGGCTGCGTTGCCTTTATTTGCCCCAATGCACCTGAGTGCTCGTTGAGTGTACACACAGAACACATGGCCATGTCCGTGCGGATTCCCAGAGATGAACGCAATTGTGACCGTTCACTTGCTCTTAATTGCAATTGTATTTCGGGGCCTTCCTATGTTAACATGTGCGATCCCTCTCTGTCTCAACCAATTTACCCAGCTATTCAAAGGCTAAAAGCGGCAATCTTTTGTCTTGACTATTGCATCATCACACAGTCTACATCCGTCCTCGCGTTCCGTTTCTCTTCACTTATCTCTCAGCTCTCAACCAAGAAAACAAACCCAGACTGTAAAATTACTAAAAATTAGATTTTTCAGTGAATTTTAACTTAATTAAGCGCCCTGTTAGCACAAACTGTGGGTAAAATTGATTTCTATTGTCTTGTTAGTCAAATAAAGTCAAAAGTCAATTATTATTACAAAAATGGCCGACGGAAATGGAAGCCCATTAATTCTGTCCACCTCCGAAATAGCGGTGGCTGTAGGTCAAGCAATCATGCCGGAAATCACTAAGTTGATTAACAGTTCGATTGAAAAGCAAATTGGTGAAAAAATTGAAGGAAGGGCATCATGCATTCCGGAAGTTGATCAGATAAAAGATGGGAGGGCCAGTGATTTTGGCACCCAAAGTATTGCTAACGATGACGAAGTCAGCGTGCTCTCCGATGGCGAGATTGATCCGTATGACCAGGTTAAACGAGATGTGACCACTTGGAAGCCTACGAGTGAAACTACTGATAAACTGAACAAGTATTTAAAAGCCGCGTTAAAGAAAGATGAGCTTCGCAATCTTTGTGAAAAATACCCACCTTTGGGAACTCCAGTGGCTCAGATTCCGAAAGTTGATCAATCATTTGTTCAAATGATACATAACCGAGGAAATAGCCTACGGTAATACAGAAAATTGAACCACTGTTTAGTGGGTAATATATCACGGTAGCCTGATGCTTCGTGCTGTAAGCTGTTTAGCAAATAATAATCCACAAATAAATATTTTTCTAGAAAATTGCCCGGCTTATTAGCAATCGAAGGGGTACAAGGCCGACTGCTTCACGCTGCATCTCCTTTGGCAGCTTTAATGGACTTGGCGAAAGATGCCAGAGACAAAAACGAGGGTGTTGACCCGTATGCCGTTACCCAAGGGATTGAGTATGCCCTAATTCTACTTGGAAACGCAAACGCGTCTTGCATTTACGAACGCCAGCGACTGGTGCTGAAGGCCATGAATCCAAAGTTGCAAACATTGGCTACTAGAAGTGTTGAAGACCCTACTTCAACTGATTTGTTTGGAGCCCAACTCCGAAAGGATATACGTAACCATGTGGAACTAAGCAAAGAAGTTTCTGCTTTTGAGCGGTCTTTCAATGATAACGGTGGTCAAGCCCGATCTGGAAAGTGGACCAACTATACCCCACAACGTGGATATGTTCGGGGTCGCTCTAACCGGTTCACGCCGTATTCACCTCGAGGGTTCTCACGAGGAGGTTCAGCATTGCCACACCAGAACTATCAACGAAAACCATTCTCAGGTGATTTTACATCCGACAATAAAGTTAATAATCAAATACCAGTGGCGGGTAGGCTTGCATATTTTTACCAAGAATGGTGCAGACTAACTAATGATATGTGGATTTTAGAAGTAGTGCGGGGTTACAAAATCCCATTCGTAGCTTTTCCTGACAAGTTTCTTTATCCAGTTCCACATGTAGTACCAAAAAACCAGTTTGATTTGGTAAATAATGAAGTTAACAAGCTTATTACCAAAGGTGCAATCGAAAGGGTCAGTGTCCAAGACCGGTTTTTCTTGAATCAAATTTTCATTGTTCCAAAGAAGGATGGCGGTTGGCGCCCAATACTTAATTTAAAGCCTCTAAATAATTACCTTGAGGTGATTCATTTTAAAATGGAGAATATTTTAATGGTCCGAGATTTTATATCATCTGGAATGTGGATGACCAAAATAGACTTAGAGGACGCCTATTTTGTTGTTTCAATTGACAAAAAGGACAGAAAGTTTTTACAGTTTGAATGGGAGAACGTGATTTATCAATATACATGCTTGCCATTTGGCTTGGCAACCGCACCATTTGTTTTTACTAAACTGTTAAAGCCCGTTGTAAATAGTTTACGCTTCCTGGGTATAAAAATGGTTCTGTATTTAGATGACATGCTATTAGTAAATGAAAGTTACGACAGGTTAGTTAATGATACCAAAACTGTACAAACTCTGTTAACACGATTAGGTTTTATTGTTAATATGAAAAAGTCCGTTCTAATTCCAACGCAAAAAATCGAGTTCTTGGGATTTGAAATAGACAGTGCAGGCATGACTTTTAACGTACCACTATCTAAGAAAAATAAAGTAATTTCTTTCTGTGAAGACATTTTAAAAGAAACCACAGTGACTCCAAGAAAAATAGCAAGGTTACTTGGCATGCTGACATCACTATCACTTGCCCATTCAACCACATTTCTTCATATTCGTTGCCTACAGAGAAGTCTAATTACGGAATTACGCAAAAACAACTCCTGGGACTCAAAAGTGGTACTTTCAAACGAAGCCAGATTAGAGATCCAACACTGGTCCAAAACTCTTTTAACCCATCAAGGATCTGCAATACAGCAGCAACCTCCGGAACTAATAGTGGAGTCCGACAGTTCCCTTCAAGGGTGGGGGAGTCGTTGTGGCGAAGAGACCACGGGTGGACAGTGGTCCAGTGTGGACAAACGAGAATGCAGCCATATCAACGTACTAGAATTGAAGGCAGCCTTTCTGGCGTTAAAATGTTTTGCAAAAAATCTCACCGACACACATGTTCGGTTAAAATTGGACAACAAATCCGCTGTAGCTTACATAAATCATTTAGGGGGAACCCGGTCAACACAACTAAATCGATTGGCACTAGACATGTGGGATTGGTGTCTCTCAAGGCAGATTTGGATTACGGCGGAATACCTTCCAGGTGCTCGGAATCTTTGGGCGGATTGGGAATCCAGAAATTTCCAAGACTCAAGCGACTGGAAACTGAACACAAGGGTATTTCAGAAACTGAAAACCCGATTTCCGATGGAAATAGATCTGTTTGCCAACAGGACAAATCATCAGTTGCCAATGTACGTCAGTTGGCGCCCGGATCCTCATTCAGTGGCCGTGGATGCACTAAAATACGATTGGAAAAACATCTCGGCCTACGCTTTTCCTCCTTTTTGTCTAATAGGGAAATGTCTCCGGAAGTGTATGCAAGAAAAGACGCACCTGCTGTTAGTAGCACCAGCGTGGAGAAATCAGTCGTGGTACCCTCAACTTCTGGCAATGTTGTACAACCATCCAATGTTACTTCCAGAACAGAGTCTGCTGTTAGATCCACTGGGGAACCAACACCCAATGATTATCAACAAAACGATGAAACTAGCTGCATGGCCAATCACAGGAGATACCTCTCTCCAAGTGCAATATCAGCAAGGACTTCCTTTTTACTCGCAAATTCAATTCGACAATCTACTTCCCGAGCCTATAAGTGCGCATATGACTCTTACACACGCTGGTGTAGTGAACGACAGACTGATCCCTTTCATCCATCTTTAGAAACCATTCTAAACTATCTGTCTTATCTGGAGAGTGAACGGAAACTGTCCTATCAATCAATCAATCTCCATCGATCATCCTTATCATACCACCTTCCCCCAATCGGTAACCATAATGTGGGTGACCACCCTTGTGTTGTTCGACTAATGAAAGGAGTCTTCAACTTGCATCCCCCAAGACCACGCAACGTAAATACATGGGATGTTAGTGTGGTTGTGAAATATTTGAAAACGTTTCAAGATAATGGGGTACTTGATTTAAAGCAACTAACATTAAAACTAGTTACACTTTTAGCACTAAGTAGTGCAGATAGGTGCTCCGACATAGCTTCTTTGGATATTTCTGGTATGAGGTTTTTACCTGAAGGCGTATCCTTTTCGGTTGTAACCTTGCGTAAAACATCAAGACCAAACCATTTGCCAGAGGCGTTTTACGCAAAATTTAGTGATGATACAAAATTATGCGTAGTTAGTGTTTTGAAGGAGTATTTATCACGGACAGAAAAGTTAAGGTTATCTACTCGACTCATCATATCGTACATTAAGCCTCACAAACCGGTGACACCGTCTACAATAGCAAGGTGGATATGTTCGGTACTTGCTGCAGCTGGAATATCCACCGAATTCACTGCTCATTCAACTCGTTCAGCATCAGTTACTGCTGCTAGAAAGGCGGGCGTTGCAGTTGCAGAAATTCTACGTAGAGCAGATTGGTCATCGGAAAATACATTTGTTAAATATTATTACAAACCAAGGAATCAGTGTGATTTTGCTTCGGCAGTTTTGAGTGGTAAATAAGCTTTGAAGTCGCACATGTTAACATAGGAAGGCCCCGAAATACAATTGATAATTTTACAAGGGCCCGCAGGGCCCGCAGTGAAATTGTAATTGTATAAGGGGCCTGAATATGTTAACATCCCGACTCCCTACCCGCCCAATCAATTGTATTTCGGGATTCAAACTTTATGATATTACTGTTATTATTTAATTACAGGTCCTGGTACTTCATTCAACAAGCCTCGAAACTAGCCAGTACTTTTGGATCATTATTAATTTAATTACGTATGAACATGTTGAAAATGTACATTATCTTATATTATACGGTTGTATGAATTGTAAGTTGTTGTAGAATAAAGTATTTGTAAAATTTCTATACGTGTACTCGCTTCGAGATAAGTGAAGAGAAACGGAACGCGAGGACGGATGTAGACTGTGTGATGATGCAATAGTCAAGACAAAAGATTGCCGCTTTTAGCCTTTGAATAGCTGGGTAAATTGGTTGAGACAGAGAGGGATCGCACATGTTAACATATTCAGGCCCCTTATACAATTACAATTTCACTGCGGGCCCTGCGGGCCCTTGTAAAATTATCAATTAAATCTTGTAGTATGTAGTTTGCAGTTATGTACTAATTACTGATCTGATTGACTGTTTAAAATGCTTCGTAAAGTTATTTTGTCTGCCAGAAGTCTGGCAAATACTGTGCCGGTAAAGTCGGTCAGTACACCCGGTGGCCATTATAATCAGTTGTTTCCATCATCGTCTGGATCGGCGGGTCAGTTATTGGAAAGCCGGAGTTGGACCAGAGGACGGAATGTGAGGACAATACAGACAAGTGCTTGCAGACCGGACTTGATGGAGTTTTTTGATGACAAGAAAAACTGGGGCGAAACCCAGGTGCGGAGTGGACGTTCATGGAAGGTGGATGAGCTGAGGATTAAAAGTAATTCGGATTTGCACAAGCTCTGGTTTATCCTTTTGAAGGAGAGAAATATGCTGTTGACAATGGAGGCGGAGTACAAGCGTCGAGTAGAACTGTTTCCGAATCCCGAGCGACTTGATAAGGTACACTATAGTGCATAGTCTGTAGTTAGTTTAGAGTGAATGATATTCTGAATTGGGGACACATTTAATTTTATATGAAATTGTCACGTAGGTAGAAGAAAGTATGGAAAACTTGGAGACGGTGGTAAGAGAACGAAATCGGGCTTATCACATGTTGGAAACCGGTGAAACTGGGGAAAGACCGGGTGGGGAAGAAGAGAATTTCCTTGGTTTGCAGGAGTATCGTCAGTATGAGGAGTATACAGTTCCCAAGAGTGAAAACAAGGAGTACTTACTCGCAAAACTGGAAGAACCCCAAGTGCCACGCAAAGAGAAGGCTTGGTTTTTGGTACGCTGGAGGGAGAAACAAAGACGTCAACAACGGAAGACGCTCAGGTATGCTAAATCGGTTTTATGAAGATAAAAAGGATTTATTGAGACATTTTTGAAGGAATCATTTGCTTGAACGGATATATAAGTACGAATTGATTTTTATTATTTTTCAGACTTCATCAATACGAGGTTATTCAGCTACTCCAAAAGTTTCCTAACCTTGACATTGAAGCACTAAAGGAGAAGTATCCAGATGTGGATGTGGATAAGTATGTGGTGCGATTTTTAAAGGAAAAACATCAAGGGAATTTGATATCAAACACATAGTCAGTTAATTTACTTAGCTAGCATTTCATTGCTAATGCTGCTTAGTGGTTTAGTGTTCATTTTTTACTAAAGCTAAATATTGATAATAAAATCTATTGTTGTAATTTACAGATTTTTGCGATTTATGCGTACGTTTTATTACCGCAAGGATTTATTATTTATTGTTTCTGACAACTTACGAAAAAGTTATTTCAGATAGCACTAACAATACAAAACGATCATAGAAAAGTAATGTTAGCAGAAATTGTGCACGTTAGATCAGTTCTGAAGAGCAGCTTTCTCCAAATAATCACTAACTGTGGTCCTAAAACTAATCGGTAAAATATCAGTTGTTAGTACCTTCAAGTCTAAAATGTTCCGTAAAGCGAGAAGCGTTAGTTATGAGTCTTGATTAATACGTCACATTTTCCAAGATTTAAATGCACGTGAATCGAGTAATACTGAAAGCAATGTTGATATACAATACTATAATCCAGTAAAAATTTTAAAATCTAATACTAAGACTAATTTAGGTTGTTGGATGTTTTAGCGATATGATTTTATCATTCTATTCTACTGATGTAGCAGTTAGGAATCTCTGTTTCTCATTTTCTGCGAGGAAGGTTAAGTGCCATCTTGTTTTACTTTCATTCATATTATCCGCCTCCGCCTCAACACCTTGCGAATCCTGTACATTGAAAAAGTAAACAAATTAACAAGTGATACTAAAGTGATTTTTACTTTTTAATTTCCGTTCCACTTACGATTATGCATGCGGTTCCACCAGCATTTTCATCAAAAAATTCTAGATTCAACAAAGGTGACCCGAATACTGGAATCTTGTCCAAAGTCATCGTAAACAATTGTAAAGAGTGCACGGTAACGACAACAAACACTTTGAGCTTCATGCATTTCTAAAAGGTAAAGCAATTATTATTTAAAGGGTTCATCGTAAGTATGCATCATTATTACATTTGCTATAATCTATAGATCTATAGTTATACCTTGTCAATTGGTTGGATACAAGAGTACATTTTTTCCAGTAATTCGTCCGCACTCGCTTTATCCGATCCCGCAAAAGTGATGTCTGTAGAGTCAGTGATAAGACGGACACAGTTTGGCCATGGCTTATCTTCCCTTCGCATTCCAAAGATTTTATCCTTTTGAAGTTCAAGAGTAACCGAATATTCACAACTTCGTATAGCACAACCTCCGTTACATTTTGAAGTTAGGTATCCAGCACTGTAAAACCCCATAATAGCATTTTAATCATGTTTTCAGATTTTACGTATCTATACGTATTATTTACTTCGTACCGTAAAAGTAAGAATACTGGATGAAATCGATTCTTATCCCCAATTTTCATCATGAAGCCTTCACCTGCGAGATCCTCACACTCGGGATGCGAAACATTTTCCACAGTCCCGATTCCAGTATACATGATTTCTTCGTTTTGCTCAACAAGCCAGCTTTGCATAGCTTCACAAGTAGGCAATTCCATCAAAGGTAATCGAATGACATCCAGAAGAAAATTCTTGATTCGAGATAATGCATACACCATTAAACTGATAAGCGATTCAGTCTTTTCGGAATACCCAGGTACGAACTCCTTAAATTCTTTCAGAGATGATGCATGACACACTTCCAGAACCAATAATGCACAAGTTTCGCTCACCTGGATCCAAGAAATTGAATAATACATTGGAAAGTATGGTTTCGTTTTTATAACATTTAATTGTCATACAACATCATACCATTATTTTTTGCACGTCCTTCAAAGAAATCGCTTCCACAATTTGGTAGGTGCTTCCGACAATTTTACACTTGAAAAAGTGTTCTTCAGTCAATGCCACGTAAGTGTCGTCCAGCATTGGACACACCTAAATTAGTACAATTCAATAAAAAAATATTCTAAACCAGTTTTTCTAATTTTTGTAGGAAAGCAATAATACGCTTTCTACAGTCAGACTTCTTTGCTAAGTGTACCAAATTACCTTCAGAATCTTGACTTGTCCTTTTGAAGTATTCCTGAAGATGTTACCGAGAAATACTTCTAGATCATTTAAGGATGGATCACTTTGCCCCAGTGCACTAGTTGTTTCACACAATGCGGAATTTCCAGCTTTCTTTACTACATTTTCATTTTGATGTTCTTCTGTTGCGATTGGCGTTTTCAGAATATTGCCTTCCTCGATTGGTTCGGACGAAGAATATTTGGGTAGCCAGAACTCATTATTTCCAATGATGGATGGTCGTCGCGCAAAAAATACTGGTTGAGCAAAACCCTTTTCTTGATCATATTCTGGAAACGTGTTGGATGCGGTCTTATCACTGATTTCATCCGATTCAAGTAGCTTTTCGCCCTCTTTAGCAGTAGTGACCTTGCAGATTTCGACTTTCTTTGCGTTGTCAGCCTTTTCCTGGTTCTCTCCTTTCGTGTCCAATTCTCCCTTGAGAAAGTGGACTTTTTTCTCCCCAGATTTTCCACTCAAGTCCTTTTTCACTTCAACCTCTTTCTCAGCAACATCATGTTGCTTGTCACCATCGCCATCTTTGCCAACCACAAAGGCTTCCTTTTTACACCGACTGCAAACTGCAGTGGTGCTGATGCCATTCACGCTAAAACCCGACTTGAGTTTGAAAAGTCTCTTCAATTTCGGGTTCGCCGCAATGTGCTTATGTCGCAAGAATCTGCTGTCCAGCGAAACCGACAATTGTTCGAACAAGTCGTTAGCAGTGTCTATATCGCAGTTAATACCCAGACTACTTGGTTGCAACATAGCTTTGGAGTTTTTCAGGAAAATTAAGCATGATCTGGCAACAGAACTTTGGTGCGACAAATTTTTATGCTGCGGTTCCAGGTAAGACTCTGCTGTGTAGTACCTAACCAAAATCGAACTGGAAGAACTACAAAAAAGGTGAAAAGTGAAAGTGCGAAGAAGTAAAGAAATTGTACTTAATTAGCAAATTCGGATTTTTAAATCCAGGTCGGTGCTGGTGAGGAATGAAAAATGAAAGAAAAATGCTTCAATGCAGGAAAAGGTTTATCCTGCCCGTGTCGCAAGTTGTGTAATAACACGAATTACTTTTCTTTGGTGGTGCGAGGGGACAAACAAAAGATGCGCATTTCTTATGTACTCACAAATTCATAATGTGAAGAAGAAAGTAAAGAGAGTGGAAGAGAAAGCTTTTCGGTCCGGCAAGGAAAGTGACGAAGTACTAACTTAAACAAAAACAACATATATTAATGCATGGACTTAACTTAAAATACAGCAACAGAGCAACATCAACTGTTTTCCTCTTATTTCTCGGGGAATTCCCATACACTTTCTCTCTTGCCACTCTCTGCAAGCAAAACATTAGATATTACATTCCTTTTGCCGCATCGCAAGAGCCATACGTGATGTTTCATATAGTGTACAGAATACATAATGTTGGGAGTGCTTCCACTTTGCTTACTGCCTCGTGACTTTTACTACGACGTAGTAAGACGTACTACTTTAGTTCCTTTATTTAACTCACGTTTTTAGGTAACATGGATATTAGTTTTCAACAACTTTCTTATATACCCGGGAGCATACTAGGCACAATGATGGCATAACTTTTCCTATGTGATGAAAGAAAGTTGGAAGCGCTTTTTCACTCGTGAATTCATTCTGGCAAATAAACAAACAAAATATTATGTATTATGCAACTGCTAATGAGCTAAAGTTGAATACCTAGTCTGATTTCATGTTTTCATGATTGATTAGTCATGATAATAAAAATTATATACACCATCATACACGGAATGATATATAGCTAACATCAAAACTAAAAAATATGTTATCTCAAATTGTCTGCCTAATATTTATTGTTGACGGTATCTGGCAATCTAGCAGCATTATATTTATATAAAAGACTTTTATTAAAAGTGTAAGAAATTATCCTTAATTGCTAATATAAAAGAGGCGATTGCAAAACTTGTCTTCTGAACTTAGACAGCATCTAAAACGCCATTCTAAGATGCTGTTGTGAGTCTGGAATGCTCCTAAAACAAATCATGATATCTGGATATTACAAACGACAAATGAACAAAGACCCTCGTTCCGAAATCTCTGAATGCCATATTGGATGACAGACAGCGCTTACTGTTACTAGTTTACTTTTACATGAACACAAGAGTTTTTAGACATCAAAGCATAGAGTTAAAAAGTTTTAGTGAACTACATGAACATGGAATTGGTGATATTGGTATCATCATCATCCTCATGTATAAGCTCAGTATAGAGATGCATAAGGCATACATGTCACCCTTTCGCACTCCCAACCCGAATCTGAGAACATCCTGTGTTCAGCTCACCATTCATCTCCACCGATTCTTCTTACATCAGTTCACCATATTACTACTAGCTAACATTACAAAGTATGCTAGAGAAATGATGATGATGAGCCAAACCTGTATTTACCAAAGTACGATCTCAATGCAGAAATGTACCAACAGAAAAAAGTAGCTGAGCCAGTAGTGCAGTAAGTGGTCAGTCGGTATTCCTCCTTTAAATATTTTTTATTCGTCATCTTATAAATTGTCATTTTTGCATTCTCAAATAAGCTTGATTTCGTCGATATGTCACATTCGCAAAAATATCATTAATACACTTGTTCTAAAGAGAAAAGAGACAGTCAACCTTTAGGATATTGAAAGCGAATGACCACCATCTAAAAATTGAGAATGACTTGATAGCAATTTCTTATTGTATAATTGGAAATATTATCATCATCAGCCATTTTAAAGGTAATTCCAAAAATTAACAATCTTTTAATTAACAATGTTGAATGCACTAACCCAAATTATATACTTTAATGAAGTGTAAATGAGTGCAATGTGCCAAATTGGATTTTCAACCTCACATTTCCCTATAATTTTATAGTGGTTTAGTGCCAGGGAAAACGATTAATTATGAGCGAGTGCATGAAATCTTGTAAATTGTAGATCTCGCATTGAGCAAAAAACATAATAGTAAGTTACTATATTAAAATTCCTCCAAGAATACAACGGTTTAAAAGCAGTTTGCTCAAGATCACTTCTTCGTAAATGATAATGAATTATCTTATGAGTATTTTTTATTTTATACACTTAACTTCATTGATTGGAAGTCAAAACGCAGTAAAAGAGGATAGTAATGTTTTATTATAGTCTTTTGGAGATGATTTAAGTTGAATGCACGCAACATTGTGCATAGTCATAGTGCATTTAATGCATAGTTTATATGGTTTTGCTCTTGCTGGAGTCTTTGAGTGAATGAAACCAGAGAGGGTGGGCGGATTTCACTACACTTTAAGCATAATGATAATACTCGTCCATGTCCACTATAAGCTCTTTGATAGCTGCAAGTGGCAAAACTAATCCTTTTTTGTGGGCGACATTAAAAGTTAGGTTTTCAGAGGTTATTTGTGAGTTACCTAAGTGCTTGTGTGTGACTAGAGTGTAACGAAGTAAATTTGTCTATTTCCTGTAGGTTCAGAGAACTATTTTGAAGCGGCCCACTTGCGGCCGGAAGTGAGGTGGATTTCCCCGTTGTTTTGGATCAACGTTCACCATGATTGGGGGTCTATTTATATACAATCATAAGGGCGAAGTCCTTATCTCCAGGGTGTACCGTGATGACATAGGCAGAAACGCCGTGGACGCTTTTCGTGTCAACGTCATTCATGCAAGGCAGCAAGTGCGATCACCGGTGACAAATATTGCACGAACGTCTTTTTTCCATGTTAAGGTAGTAGACCGTTTTTGGGAGTATTTGTTTATAAATGAATTTTCTTTAGTTAACTAAACTGACTTTATTTATATTTAATAGCGTTCAAATATATGGGTGGCGGCTGTTACGAAGCAAAATGTGAATGCTGCGATGGTTTTCGAATTCCTTCTCAAGATTATTGACTGCATGCAGTCATACTTTGGAAAAATCTCGGAGGAAAATGTCAAGAATAACTTTGTTCTGATTTATGAACTACTTGATGGTATGTTTATAAACGCCCATGCTCATGATCATTACCTAAAAGTAATTTTGATTTAAAATGTTTAACGGTGACATATTACTGGTATAGAAATTTTGGACTTTGGATATCCCCAAAATACTGACACTGGCGTGCTGAAAACTTTCATTACACAACAAGGAATAAAATCGCAAACCAAAGAAGAACAAGCACAAATTACTTCGCAGGTCACAGGACAAATTGGATGGAGACGGGAGGGAATCAAATATCGTCGGAATGAACTGTTTTTGGACGTTCTGGAATTTGTAAATCTCCTTATGTCACCTCAAGGTATTTAATAACAATGATTGAAATTGAATGCTTGAATTGATATTGATGTGGAAAATTTCTTACTAATTGAATTGGGTTTAATTTTAATTATCATTAGGGCAAGTTCTATCCGCCCATGTTGCTGGCAAGGTCATTATGAAATCATTTCTTTCCGGTATGCCCGAATGCAAATTTGGAATAAATGACAAGATAGTTATGGATAACAAAGGAAAGGGATTAAACACTGAGGAGCAAGTACGATCTGGAAAACCTGTCGTCGTTATTGATGACTGTCAGTTTCATCAGTGTGTAAAACTTTCAAAGTTTGAAACTGAGCATTCCATTTCATTCATTCCTCCAGATGGCGAATTTGAGTTAATGAAGTAAGTCATACTGTTATAAGATGTCCCTTATTTTAATTTACATCAAATTGACGCACAGCGGAAGCACTGAATACGTATTTTTCTCCATTTCAAGGTACCGGACCACAAAGGACATTTCGCTTCCCTTCCGAGTGATACCACTTGTTCGAGAGGTTGGACGTACACGAATGGAGGTTAAAGTTGTCCTAAAATCAAATTTCAAGCCATCTTTACTTGGACAAAAAATTGAAGTACGGATCCCAACTCCATTAAATACTTCCGGTGTTCAACTGATTTGCATGAAAGGAAAAGCCAAATACAAGGCTTCTGAAAACGCCATCGTCTGGAAGTAAGTTTATCTGGATTTTTAGAAAAACTAAATAGCGAAAGTTATGTAGTAGTTTACGTTTCCGTTGATAAATATTATATCATTTTAACCCTTTAATGGTTCTGTATCTGTGTAGGATCAAGCGAATGGCTGGAATGAAGGAAACCCAATTGTCTGCTGAAATCGAACTACTGGAAACTGACACCAAGAAAAAATGGACCAGACCCCCAATATCCATGAATTTTGAGGTAAATAATGCATAATCCTGTCAGTGACTTCTTTCTCTAAAAAATCATGTCTACAAGAGCCATTTTGGTGTTGGTTTTTGCAGGTTCCTTTTGCCCCATCCGGGTTTAAGGTTAGATACTTAAAGGTGTTTGAACCCAAGCTAAATTACTCCGATCACGAAGTTATAAAATGGGTTCGGTACATTGGACGTAGTGGACTGTACGAGACTCGTTGCTAATCTGGATAAATATGATGGTTTCACAATTCAAAAATGTAGTTTTAGCAGTAATAATTATCCTAAAAAGTGATGAAAACTCATAATATGATAATACATGAAAAACTTTAAAAAGAATTTCACAAAAAGTCGAAATCTCGATTATATACATACATAATATGCTATACGTATACCAACATAACCTTGTAATGAATTATCTGTACGTGTGCGTAATGCTAGATCAAAGGATGCGTGAAAATTGTTATCATCATTGACATAACAGAACGTATTATCAATCAGTAGTAGATGTAGGTCTGGTAGTAAACTATGGTGTTATATTTATAAAGCTGATAAGAAGCAGGTGTGCGAATAGCAAACTGTGTGTGTAATGTGAAGATATTTAAATGTGTTACAATAAAGGCAAAAGCATTGAAGGCTTGGAAGAAAATTTGATTAGTGTGTTTCTCATTCGGTTTGGTAATAAACTTTCATGGATTTCTTTAGTTTGACAAATTGTGAGAATACAAGTCCCATTTTCTTTACCACCACCGTGCAAGGCACAAGCATAGCACACTACTGGTTCTCCGAGCACTTTCACTGGAACACAACATGAGGAATGGCCAGGGACGGTGAAAGCAACAGAGAGAAATGGCAGGCATGCTTATGTGGGCCATGTGAGAGGAAGACGAGCTAGTCGCGGGCTTCCTGGAAAGCAAGAAACCCTACATCTGCTCGAACGACACTGGCACTTTCCCCAATATCCAATATGTGACTACTACTACATAACTTTAGCAGTGCATGTGCTAGCATTTGACTAATCAACGAACTTTGCACTTTTCATTTTCTTTGAGTGATGCTTGATTAATGTGAAGTGAACTTACATTGACATTAATAATGCTACAACTTTATTGTCTCATTCGTACCCTAGGCCTAAAAATTGTCTTAGTACTCTAACGCTTTAGTGAAATCATTAGTTTAAGTGAGAAAATAATCTATTTTTAGAAAGCATTACACTTATAGCTTGAATCATATATTAAGTGTGTTGACAAAAGCCTCAATGTACATATTTACCGTCCTTCAATACAGCTAATTTTTAATTGTATAATTCATTTAGTGAGAAACATCATCTGAACATTATAGTTATAGCTCTTGAATCATCTTTAAAAACTCTTTATCGAAAACTAGATTGCAGTTCAACAAAGAAACGAATGATGAGACGGGAGGTGAAAGTTATGTTCAAGTTTTCTGCAAAACGAATAAAGTGTGAAAGCTATGCTAAAGTGCTTTCACTCAGTTCCTAACGGATAAACACGGCTTTTGCTCACTTAATACGTAAGAAGAAACTAATCTACTAAAAATGCTTCTCAAGTTCTTTCAAGAAGGTGTTTAAAGAAAAGGTGAGCTTATCTTGATCTACTTTATCCTATATATTAACCACATTTCTGCTTAAGAATCTCATTAATTTAATTCTTGGGAGTTGAATGAAACAAAAGCAAATGAAAACCTGTTGCCTTCTAACAAATGGTTTTTGTCAAAAAATTTAAGCTTTGTCCACTTTTATTGAACTTTTTGAAGCAATAGTTAGCATACCGGTATAAATGAATCTAGGATTCTTTGTTAAAAATGCCTTTTTACTACAAATTTGAACGCAGCCACCGAATTATCAGATTTCTAACGTTGAACGCATATTTTATCATGCATATTTTTATCCTTCATAAATTCTGTAAACCCCATTCTTGACTTTGACTCGATGTCTAATTTCTACTTTCTTTCTGATCCGAATGAGAATGAACCCTTAGCACAGTGCAAAAATAACCACGTGCATTAATTTTGTTTTGACTACATAATGTATATCGGCCTATCCACGGTTTCAATCATCATGGCCAAAAAATGTGAAAGGCTTATTGAACATAGACACAATCTCAACTCAAGAATATGCATTTGCTAGTTCACACACGTTGGTCATTCAGTTCTAGGAAGATAATACTTGAAACTTGACAGCTCTTAATGCTTAGCTGAAGCTTTTTTGGTTACTTGTTACTTTCATGTGTTTGCCCCGAACAAGCGATAAACTACATTTTCCGTTTCCATTCAATTTCCATTTTTTCATTCAAAACGGATTTTTGTCATTCATGACTGCTACAACATACGAACGATCATAAAAGCAGAGCAAAGTGAGAGTAGTACGATGCAAAGAAATGCTTAGGTACCTATTTTTGAATTCATTTTGAATTTGAAACAAATTCAAAGTTGTATGTTTGTTTCTTCCTCTTTAAGGAAGAAAAAAACATACAATGATTAAAAGTTCGAACTCTTAGAGGCATGTACACTAATGAATTCGAAAACTTATCTTACTTTCTTACAGCATTTTCTGACATGATGTAATATGTCCCATACCATTTTTGTTTCAATAATTTCAATGTAGTAATTCCTACTGATTGGACTTGGATTTGTTTAATAATTTAAAATCAAACACAAATAATGTACTCCATGTCCAATGAATCTCATATGAAACAAAGTTTTGTCGTTCTTGAACTGACTTTGCTGTTGACTGAAACAACTTCGTTTTGTACATTTCATTTTTGTACAGTTTGTACAAAAGCTTTTTTTGTAAGAGTTAAAAATAATTTTATTCTGTGCAATTTTATAAGGACATGAAGGCAGTTTTGTTGCACTATTCTGGAAACGGGTACTGCAGTTTTGAAACTAAAGTACTTGGTTTTCTTATTCTTTGTATAAATAACCTCTACATAGTTTATTTATTGTTATATAGCTATTTATTTATGTTGTATGTATGAAATTCGAAAATCTTGCACACCTAAATTGGACGCTTAGAATTTTACCTTGCAAACAGGAAAACACATTTAGAAATCTTGTTGGAACACTCATCACGCATATACATCAGCCATATATCAGCAATTAATTTGGAAAAATAGCTGTAACATTTCTTACTTTAACTGTAACCTAAAAGTTTTTAGTAAAGTTTTTGTTTTTGAACATATTATCTTTTTGTCTTCCAATTCGAAAAGGAATACAAAACTATAGTTTTTGTGCTTTCCAAAAAGCCGTGAGCCATTATAAGATGTGCAGCAATAGTTGCAGACCAGAACGGGTAGGTAGAGCGGATGTGAGTAACTCTCGTGGGCGAAGAAGCTGATACAAACAAAAATGTACCCAGACACCAGACATAGCACAAAATTTATCATCATTATTAATACACGTTTCTGGGTACTAAAATTTGTATTCGTATCAGAAATTCCTCTCCAGTACGTTTTTATTTCGCACTAACTAAAGACCCTATAAGTTGTAAGTCTACCATATAAGTCATCAGTGGTTTTATATTTCGATTTCACGCAAAACAAGCACTTAGCCACAGCCTGCACAAGAAGGTAGTTGTAAAGATGTACTTGATTAAGCTTGCTTTTCATTGTTAGATCCTTGATAATATTCATTGCACAACCTTCGTTTTTCTTTGTAATACTTTAAAAACATTTTTCTTCGTAATCTGGCCTGGCCAAAAAGAAACGGCGAAGCTTCCGTGTGTAGCCGTAGGCCTACATTTCTAATATAAAGAATATCGAATGGAATCATAAAAGGAAACAAGTGTAGCTGTTTTTGACAACGTTTTCAATTTTGCTAATATCAGAAGAATTTGGGAGATCACGTCACATGAAAGTTGGTAGAAAAATGTTGCGTTGTTTGCTTCCGATTGTCTCATTATGACTACCTTGTAGGACAAAGTTTAATGCTTATTCAAGCATCCTATAAATATTAGGTTTAAATGGGGTAAATGGGGACAGCAAAACAACTGTACAAAAGTGGAATGTTTTGGTATCAAAAAGATTATCACAGCAGAAATGACTGAAGCTAAAAACGATAAATTAAGATCCAGTTGGACCAAAACGTTTGACCAGCTAAAGTAAATCTATCAGTTGGACAATCAGGTTTCCATTTCAAGTCTGCACATAACGGTGTAAATATTAAAAATTAGTGAATGTAGTAGCTAAAGTAGAGTAGTAAGCATGAGTGTCTTCATTATACTTATTTATTTTCTTATAAGGTAATTTGTATTTGCACAAATTTTCATGCAGACAGCAAATATAAAATGTGTACAAAAAAGTTATCCCATTTTCCAGCAAGGATACTGCTTGTTTTGTCAAGTTTTTCTCTGTTTCTTTCTGCTGCCCCTATTATTATTAACTATTACAACAACTCCTCTCCAGACACAAGACAAAAATTTAATGCAATCAAATCAGGGGAAATATATGGTTCTTGTGCGCTTTCTCTCTGTATGCACACAACTACTTACAACATACTCATATGTAGAGACAGATAAGGGGCGACTTGATTTTGGACCAAGATCAACGGAAACGCAGCCAAAAGCTCTAAAAGAATTTCTTATATCCACTTGGCCTTGTGTAACAAGGAACGATGGGTGGCGGTGGCGTGTGTAGTACAAACGCGTACATTTTATTTCATTCTGGGAGAAATCTCGCAAGATGACTTTCCCATTTTTTATTTGAAAGGCACACTCTAAAGTACTAAAATGTGCTTTATTGTACACTTTCTGTGTATGTATCTATATTTAATAATATACTTATTGCACTGGGAGAAATATGTGTCTCATAAGCTGTAAAATGTGCTATTCTTATCCAAAATCATTATTCTTGTCCATAACCGTGAGTGAATTCCTCTCTGCTTTATTTCATTCAAAAGGAAGAGTAGAAAGGGTATGTAATACCTAAAAAACCAACCACCACAAGTATAAATATAGGGCAATCTCAGACTCTCCTCACACACTCTGGACAAGAAGATGCAGACGGACATTGATAGAAAGAGAAAAGAGGAGTCCCTCTGAGTTTGTACAATGAACCGTTATAAATATATAATCTACTGTTGGTGATGGTGGTCATACAATATTATCGTATTCTCTGGCTAGGCACCTCTTGGTCTTTCCCCTACTTTTCTAACTCCCTGGGTATTTTGTAAGTAGGCATGCACGGACAAAGGCAAGAAAAAGAAGGTAATTCACTTCGTGTCTGTAATATTGGTATTCAGTGAGTTATTTAGGAAAGAAAGGAAGAATTGTCTTGTTCTTGGTCTGTGTTTTTTACTCGTCCTGAGTTTTTGCTGACCGATGATTTGTGATTTATGATTCCTTTCTGATTTTCTCCTTTTTTGCTTTCCTTTCTCCCTCCCGGTTTTATCTATTGCATCGTGTATGATATTTCTATTCATAGTCAGAGTCAGACAAACTGTTTTTTTGTATTGCTATATCCTTTAAAATCTCTTTGTTCAAGATGTACATGTTTGCTCACCTTATGCTTTATGTTATCAACTTTGCCAAGCACCACCAAGATAAAACGTGAAGTTAGCTCATGGTAAAAGCCTATCTATATCTTCATATGAATCCCCAATCAATGAACAGTCTAGATATATAATAAAAGATTCGCACACGTACACATAGTATTTCTAGTTTTTTTCAAAAATATAAAATGTATGTCTTTCGACAAGAAGTCAATTCATTTCTGGGAACAACAAAATAAATCTAGTGTATATATTATGCCTAGCCAATATATTATATGTATGCCCTATCAGCTAGGTACTTTCAATACTACATGCTTTATTGACAAAAACTTCCCAACCTACACGTTTTAGTGAGGTCGTCTTCATTTTGGTATGACGACTTTTACCTTGTTCTCTCTACCCTTGCGTATGCTAGCTTTGCTCACCCCGAGTCTGTCATTCTCGTCTACTCTGAAAGCACTTAGCCAGTGGTAGACATTTTGGTGTCACCTCTAGGGAAATGGTATTTCGACTATTTTGACCACATTCAGACCATTACTCAGAAATAGTTTGTACGTGAACGAGAATTAAAAGTAGATGGACAGCTGTATTGTATTACATACCCATAAAGTGTAAATAACTGAACTATAATGTAGAGTACATAATATCTCATCTGAATGCTAGACTGGGTCAAGATGCTAAACTTTATTTTAGAAACTGCACTTTACCATTACAGTTTCCCATGAATATAAATATTTTTAATCATCCAAACATTAGATAGCAATCTAATATATTCTACAAATATTCTAGCCCGATTCTTACTCTTTGTTGGAATGTTGTTGATTTCTCATTCATGTGTCAACACTTTGTTTCGTTCGCCGGTTCTAGCATTTTGCATACATTCAGTTCAGAGTACATAAATCGCATCATTGCTTCGTTCATCACTGGTATTAATGGTTTCAGGCTAAATCGGATGTGCTATGTTTTTTGTGTGAACGAACAAACGTGTAAACAAAACCTGTAACCTGAAGAGTAAAGAAGCATGCTAGAAGCTGTATAAAGCGTGAATCTTGGGTACCTCTTTCGTTTCTCGCTACAAATCTAAATTAGCGTCCAAGCTTAAAGATTTAAGAAACAGATAGAATGAATGTAAGTCTGAAGAAAACCACTCCCGTTGAGACCTGTACCAAACGTGAGTCTAATACTTGATTTATTGACTCAAGAATTTTATATTAGTAATGTGCGAAAATGGTTTAGAAAACAGAAAAGCAGGAGAAAGTAAAGTACACATTTTCTTCCATACAGTTTTGGAGTATCTTTCCTCTTCTCAAGCCATTTCTTCTCGGAAATTCATTTTTTCAGACAAACAAAAGCAAATACGAAAAAACGTATTTCTACAGTTAACAATTATTTGAGGGCATGCCTTGTCTAGACACATGCCAATGGATTCAAACACTTGTTTATACCAATCAACTAACCAAGAAAACCATCTTGTTCTGGACAATTACATCGTTTTATTTTACTTTTGCTAATGCAAAAGTCATCACACAAATATGTCCTATTTAATATAGGTACACTCTCAATATTCCCTATTATAAGTTGGCAACAAAAAACATGATTTACTTGATGAAAGTGTTTCGAAGAAATTGGAAATAGTATAAATATTTCTGAAAGGAGTAGGAGAGAAACAGTAGTATGGTACTAGAAAAATAAAGCATTCACCAACAGATGAATGCAGTATATACTCTTAAATATTCTCGTCTCCCAAACACCTCTTTTTGCATTTTGTATTTGTTGTGTCGTGATTTTTGTTTTCAATTTGTTTCATTTTTGTTTTTAAGTTAGGTTTGGTAAATGAGCAAGTTGCTAATATGTCTCTCACATTTTCATCATTTTACTTACATCTTTTATGCCAGTTTACGTACATTCTGAAAAGTGTAAGGGTACATTGTAAATGTAAAGAGTATCCATGTTTAATATTTCCGTATTTTATCTTTTTCCTATATTTCTTCAACGAAATACTCATGAAGATAAATATATTTATTTTGAGTTAGGTGTGTATGAATGTTTAGCTACTATGTTTAAGCAGTTTACAGAAAAAACTGTTTTAAAATGCGCAATAAATACATTTTTTTCTCTACTGTTACTATTACAAAAGAAAATGCTTTTTCTTTTTCCTTTTGCGAGCTTTCTCTGAACATTTGCCAAGTGAATACTAGGGCAATCTAAGATAGATTCTTTCAACTTCATGCATTGTCTTCTTGTATTACGACTAGGAGAATGGAAGTATGGAACTCATCACTTGTTTATTTATTTGTTATTCTGCTATATACAATTCATAGTAACAATAAGTTTAAAGCAGGAAATGTGAGTGGGAGGAACGGAACGGACTAGAAGAAAATAAATAAAACTAGGCTCGTCAGTGTCATGAAAAGATGTATTCTTGCTTTTATGATAATATTATTATCATGTCTATGCAATGAAAATCTAGAGTGCGATTGGATGGATAAAATAATGATAAAACTCTGTTTTGTTTCGTTAGTTGATAAAAGCTATAAAAATGTACAGTATTGGACGGAAAACGATAAAGAATAAACATTTTATTACTTGCATAATCTGTTTATTGTGCTATTTATGTATTGGTAAATTTAAGTAATGCTGGAAACTATTTTCCTATTGATATAAAACAGTGGAATTCTATGAAGATATTTTGAAACGTTGAAAACTATTTTCAACACTTACTAGTACATAAATGGGAAAAATTTCTTTGCTTGCTTCTTACTTCAAACGTTGAGTTGTCTGTCACAAAAACAAGCAAAGTTCAGATAAATAAAAACAGTTTATATGAAGATTATTTCCTTTACTTTACTCATGCAATAAAACAGTTTATATAGTATTATTAAGCATTTATTAGCTAAATCATGACAGGTGATTGTACAATAATTATTGTATATTCTATTCTCAATTTCAAATATGAGATAAGCCGAAAAATTTAGAGTGTATTTTCACTCAATAGACAAATCAATATTGGATTTCATGATTTTTTGCAGTTTGAAAAAAATAAAACCTTGTGGGGTGCTGTCGGTATTTTTATGATTCTTTTATTTGACGAGCATGTGAAAAGGACAGGTCTTTTCAGTAAATGTTTAGACTTGAAATGCTTTGGAATTTCGTTCTTGCACGTGTGAAGCTTTCTTGTTCCATCAAAAAGGTTTAGTTGCTTCCCTGACCTTATAGTATAGAGACTTAGAGAGTATACAATCACAATAGGACATACATAGGTTTTCTAAAGAACCAGAAACGAGTGGAGAAAGGGAAAAAATTGAACATAAAGTAAGATATCTAGATGACAATCAGCTGTCGTAAATTCACGCGACATGCATGCAACCCCATGTTTAATAACACTTCTTGCTCCAACTGACGACATAAAAAGCGTTGATAAAAATACCTTCTATTTTATTCATGATCTGCCATGTAAAAAATTCCTATATAATAATAGCCATTTAATACATACTATTTCGCTATAATAAATATACCTAATACCTATTTGATACTCGCCCAACATAAAATTCATATATTCCTAAAAAAAGAATAATATTTGGAACACGCATAAAGCAATGAGAAGTAGAGCGATATGCTTTCTCCGTAAAAATGTAAACGCACTAAGAAAAGCGCAATGATTTTTTTCTCTGAAATTTTCCCAGTGGTATATGTATTGAATTTCCATAATCGAATCAGTCAGTATTTGATTTCACTCGGGATTTGCATTTTGCAAAATGTGCAACAACACGGTTGGGTGTACCAGCATCATGTCATTGTATCGTCCTAGCTGTAATAATAATTCTCACAAGGAGTCCACGATGGAATGTATATGAAGCTTTGACGAATGTATACAATAGTTTTTCTTCTCTTCTCGCACCCCCTCAATTTCATAAAACGCCAATTCAATGTACATTGTAGCAACTTCACTATATATTCCCACATTTTTTTCCTTGGAAAAGGGATAGAGAAAGAAGAAAGGAGAATGTAAAATGCCTTTTCTCACGCTATACACAAATACCTTAAATGGGTGCCATACTGCCGTTGCTTTTTTCGTATTTTGTTTAATATTGACTGATAACAATTCAGTAATACACCGACTTCAGTTGTCATAATCTGATCTTGTATTTATATCTTAATTGCAGAGTTCTATGTGGAATTTCCTGTTGGCGAGGACTGTTTAGAAAACCAGTAGCGCAAGGTTTTGGTCACCAGCTTAAACACCAAAATCAGTCTGTCTTTTACCGTTTCTCGACAAAATGTAACAAAAGCAACAACAAGCTAATCAAAAACTCCCAAGGCTTTTTTCGTCAGCAAAGTCAGGAAAACAACATCGCAGTTAGTATATAAACAAACAAAATATGCATTTTCATTTTTTCCATCATCGTACCTAATACTTTAGGCTTAGAGCACATATCTTGTTAGTATAACAGTCAAGTAATTCACGCAGTTTGTTGACTTGTTATATTTCCTGCTCCAGAAACTCTTTACTACATTATTACAAAGCTTAACTTGAGTATGTGAAGGTCAAAGTGATACAACGACATTCAATATCTATGTAATTATGCACGAATAGGAAAATAATTTGTGAAATTTTAGAAAGCTATAATTAAAATATTTTTTGAAAACGTGAATCGAATCCAGACAAGTGAGAGAAGCTACCTTATAATGCTCAAGGGAAACAACGTAACGAATACAAAGCTAAATAAAAGATTTTTTACATGTAGAAATATTTTGAGTCTTTCGCGACATAGGCTAATCATCAACAGCCAAACATGATATTACGTGTGTTGACATAAATTGTAAACAACCCAATTAATGCCTTTGTTCAAAATAAAACACAATGTATGGAAAATTACAGTAATTTTGAAGGCTTGTAATATTTTTATCTACATTTAAAATAACAGTTTTGTACAATTTGACAAGCATTCAAAGCCAACAGCCCAACACTACCTGTAGACGCATTTATCAACTTGTTAGTCAAGTGGAATCTACCATTACAATAATGAATGGCCGCAGTAACAATTAAGTAATAATTATACTACTTGTAATTATAATAAGCATAAAATTACTTCTTTGTTCTGCTCATAATTTTAAACGAAAGAAAAAATGTTTCAAAGAGGAACGTCTGCTTATGTATACAATTGCCGTGCTAACTTCAAGATGCTCATTCCCTTCGGTTGTTTAGAGTATTAAGAGGGGCTCATCCAAGTAATTTTAATAAGGCCATTAGATGACAAGAAAAGATAAAGAGATACTTGGAAAAAGCAGCGTGACTGCTTCTCCCTTCTTGCCCTTATACTACTATTTCTGACTGAAACTATAAACGACAAAATCCAACAAAAAACTGCATGAAAGTGCAAGTCAAAACAATGAAATTTGCCCATTTTCATAGTCGTCTCTGTGAGTCTTTTTTCTGCTGCTATAAGAGAAGATAATTTTCTACTTCTATATTTTGAGAAAGAAATATAAAGATCTTAGTAGCGTTGTAAGGGCAGTGACGTGGTGGTGGATGTACAATATAGCAGCGAAAAACGGTCCATTATTGGTCTTGATGTTGACAACGTAAGGAATGGGCGCTCTTTGTCTTTTTCATTCTTTCTCTGTTTCTCTTATTCTCTACGCGAAAAGAGAAAATGGAAGTGATCCGGTGAAAGTTAATTGTGAAGCCACTTTACTTTTAGCCATGCTCTCTTCTCTGCTCGCCAGAGTGTCGCGACCACGAAATGTGAATACACACACTGAAATAACATGTTTCATATAATGAAAGACATATATATGCCCATTCCCACCGACACCACTACACATTCGACTACTTTTTAGTCTAGTTACGTAGTAGTGGGACAGAGATAGAAAGAAAGCAGGAAAAGTGAGAGAGAAAAGAGAGCAGCAGGCAAGCTTTTATTCTCTTCACATCTTCCCATGTGAGAGCATTGTACACACAATGGACATTACCGCGATCATCATCCCTGCTTCCACTATATCTTGTTCTGGGAGCAATGTCGGTATTAAAAATGACACTCGAGAACCAAAAGAAGAGGCTCCAGAAAAGAATGACAAAGAGGGCAGTCGAATGCCTTGCCTTAGTCTTCTGGACTCGACATCAATAGCCACAGTTACAACTGGACTTATAGAGGCTGTAGCGGCCGCAGCATCTCAACAAACAACGAAACTGGCTGTACAACAGCAGCAGCAACCGGCAACAACTTCATCATCATCATCACCACTCTCACGGTCACCCTCCTTATCGGCTTCAACGTGTCCACCTCCAACGGTTGTAGTACAACAAGCCCCACCAACTCATCATCAGGCTGTAACTCCTTTTGTAACAGGATCACAGTCCAAAGCATCAGCAACAACTGGAGGAGCATCCACAACAACATCATCAGTACTATCATCCCACAGACCAGCTCTTTTGGAAAGGAGCAGGAGCGCTGGAAGTATTATTGCTTCAAGTAATGCCAGTAATACGACCCTTCTTGTTGCAACTCCCTCTCTGACGTTGTCGTCGTCCTGTAAGGCAGAAGGAGAAGAAGCATGTCCATCATCAACCCCTTCAACAGTCCAGGAGAAAGCAGACGAGAGCACGTCAGCCAGTAAGTAATTGGCCGTTCTCTAAATTTCATTCGCTTAGTATTTATTTGCTTTCTGCGTTTTATGATCGCAGAGCATATTGTATGGTACAATATATCATCTTAAAAACCTATTGTCTTCAAAAAGTAGTATTATGTTGAAGATAAATATTTTGCATCGGAAATTTGTACATTTTTTATCTGTCAACAATATCATCTTGTTCGTATCTATTTTTTTAAATGCACAGCTGCTTGGTACACATGCACACTATTACGCTGCCATTCACGAGTTAAAGTATGCCTGAGCTGTCAAACGAATTCCCAAGGGAGGGTGTCAGTTTCCATTACATGCTCATCATTATAATAAAATATCATCACCATCGTCTCTTTTGCCATGATCGCCATGCACGTCCAGATGCCGTGCGTATGAAAAGCAAGCCTATATATAACAATACATAAATACATAAGTGTAGAATGCTTTATATCCGTTTTATGTAAGCTTCAGTTTCATACCACCGCGGTTGCCATTGTAAAAGAATATTATACTGTGTCCCAACTATGAAAAGGACGCCTAAATGCATTGTAGAATGTCATAGACCTTACCTTACAAAACCAAGCATCACCAACACCACACAACAGTCATACAAAATGCCATTATTCTTATGTAGCATTTAGGCTAAATAATGTTCGTTCTTGTCAAGATGTTTGTCCACATGGAACGGTCAGTTTAGTTTGACTACCTATGTTATATTCGTTGACAAAAAACAAGCGACGGAGATACTTTTTATGAAATAAATGGAAAGGCTATACAGCCTCCTTCATAACGTTTTATCGTTATGTCGTGAGGGATTAAAGCACTCAAGTTCATTTGTATAAATAAACGCTAGATAGTGTATTTCGTGTATTGTATGCGTCTACACACGCCTACTACTACACGCAAAACAACGCCAAACAAAATTGTACATAATTGTCATTGCATGTTTCTCTACTAAAAACCATGTAATCATCATGACTTATCATCATCGTATCCGTCGCTGTCCGTATAAATTGCATTTTATCCCGACTAAAACAACATAATAATGTATTTCCAACAGAGAAAAAAAGAAAAGTACGCGACACAAATAAGTTGCTAGTAGAATGTAAGTTTATGTTTTGCTATTGCCGTTATAATTGAAGAAAAGTTAGTGCGTACACAGATCGACTAAGACATTAAAAAGTGGAAATTTTTTGGCATGGGTAACAGATGGGTATGTACATTTTATACAGGAATAAAATCCTTATCCAGCATTACTTTTGTAGCTCTTTTCACAAGAGAAAAGCAGAACAGAAGAGGAAGCGAACTGAAAAACAGAAAAAAGATGAAAAAAGTAGTAGTAGCAGCCGTTTGAATTCAAATAGAGTAGCTGGGGACACACACAGCTTATTATGATTTTGTTCACTGCTATGGTTTGGTTAAAAGCTTAAACAGAGTCACACAGAGATACAGAGAAAAGGCTTTATGAAATCCACAAGGATTTTACCAGAGTGCACAAGAGTCATGGTGGTTTACATTATGGATATATTTGCAATAGAAAAACTGTACATTTACAAATATTATTATTATCATATTATTCCGTTTCTGGTGGCAGTGGTGGTGATGATGGTAAATAGCATGGGTGCTTGCTGTTCGCATATGTTCACAGTAGTATATTATATAAATGTCTTAGTGGTCTGTAAAAATATGCATGTACATAGGAATGCTCCACTTTCCACGGGGGAAGAAGAGAGAAAAGGAGAGGACCACGACAGCATGACATGACGACACAGAACTTGGTAATGACTCCCATAATTCTTCGTGAAACGCGGAGCCCTCCTCCGAGCTTTCTCTCTCGCCATCCACCATCAAAGCCAAGTCCACCGCCATGTATTCGTGTGTACAGTGCAATGCCTAAGGTGATCAGAAGTGCCTATAAAGCTTTCAGTCCAGTTTTTTGCTTTCATATGGGCGAGTTCGAAAAGTAGAAAACAAAAGAGCGAATGTTGTATGCAGTTTGTAGTATTTTGGGACTAGACATTGGGAATGAGTGGGAGTTATTTGTTCAAGAACTGATAACCTATCCATTCCACTAATCGAGCTTTTGTGCATTTCCAAAATGCATTTGTATTAAATCACATGTTGACAATTGGTGTGTGAGAGATAAAAATAATGAAAGATAAATTGTGTCTGTTTTTTAATGTTGCTTTAAATTGTAGATGTTAGTTTTTTCTTTAGTTTCTTAAAACATGCTTTCTTCTCTTTATTGCACTATAGAAAAATGCTGATTGGAAGCATACTTAAAGTAATCTCCTTTGAATGGTTACACAAGGAGTCGTATTAGCGCTTCCTGTGTTGATTTGTTTCCGTATCGGATGGGAATTTAGCTGACAGGAATTTCATATCCTGACTCAGCAGTGAATACGTTTGCGGCTATGTTACAGAAACAACAGACAAATACCAAGTACTAGTATCATACGAGGAAAAACAATAATGATGACCTTCTGACTTTTTATAATCTGACAGTCATTAAGTATAGTTCTCACAGTTAACTTTTCAAGGAATGGTTACAACGTACAACTACTGACTGTTTGGTTTTTTCAAAGCGTTATTTTTTAAAATGTAGCTAGCTTGCTGTTGACTTTGACAAGAATCACTGAACACATACTTCACAAACACAAACAAACTTAGAAGAACACATAACTTGAGTAGGGAACGAGATATTTACTTTGCACTAACATTTCCTTGATACATCATTTATCAGCTCTAAATGATATCGCACCATTTCATTCAATATGTGGAGCAAGGCAAAGGCAAAAAACACGCAAAACATTTTCTCTTGATTAGTTCTCTCTTCTGTGTCCTACAGCAAAATGGTTGGAGAATAAATTTTTATGAAATACTATTCATATATACTTTTCTTTTTGGCAATATGAAGAAAGTTTGGACTCTTTTGAAATAAGGATGTAAATATCTCGCTTTATTTCCGTTATCATTAACCACAATTTACAATAATACAAAATATAACTTACTAAAATACCACAAATATTTAATTTACTATTTACTACTTACATATTTTTTAAAAAATATTTTTCAGAATTCAAAATTGGTTCAAATACATCATCTTTAATCCTAGTCTTTAAGGAAGCAGAAGCAACTCGTCCTTTAGTCGATCCAAGTTGTAGCACGCATGCATTCTCATTCATTTCGCATTCGCTGCTAGAACTCTCACGCGCATTAACTTCAACTTTTCTCTCTTCTTATTTGCAAGACAGAAGATACAAACATGCACCTCTTACAAAATTGCCGTAACAGGTGATAACGAGATTCTCTAGTTTTATGTCATAGAACTTTGGTAAAATTTTCCATGCCCTGTGAATGCTATGATTTTGGAAAAATTTTTGAATGCTTAGCTCACACAAAGCGATTGTGTCTTGTTATATTGATAACAATACTTGTACTAAAGTATAGAATATGTTCTCTAGCATCCACTTTCAAATTAGGTAATACAATCCAACATTCAAAAATCAAAACCAGAAAATATGTTCCAACAAACAGTGAATACAATTTCAACGATTTTTTTTGCTGTGGAACAAACTGCAGTGCATAATTATTGGCACTACTCAGTGTCCTTTCCTAAAAAGAGACTGACTCTTACTTAAGGTTTGCAAAACAACGCCAAGAACAAGTATATTTTTATATTAAGAAAAAAAATTGTTTGACCAAGAATCTATTCATGTGATGATAAACATATTAGCAGAAGCTTTCTGTAGAAATGGTCTGATTTCAAAGTAAGTGGAAAGTATATGGGGAAACTGTAAAAGAAAAGTTAAGGGGATGAGAAGAGAATTCTTTTCAGGATTTTAAGATTTATAAATCCCAGCCCAAACATGACGCACACATACTACTTCCATAAAACTGTACGAATGCATTGTAAAGTGGTAGTAAATGTTTTTCTTCTTGTTGTCTACATGTAATATGGTTTCTAACTTGCAACGTATAATTTGCCAGCAAATCTTCAAAGAGCAGAAACCTTTTAGGTCATGTACAAAAGAGATTATTTTTGCGATGAAACAACACTAGTTAGAGAACAAAAAAGAAGTTATACTAAAGTTCATAGCAAATATTTAAATAATATGTACAAGAAATTTTGCATCATGCACAAAAATGGCTGCCAACAATGCTTTCAAAAATATCAAGAAAATTTCACGAGAACATGCCTAAATGCAACATAAAATTATGAGATATATAACCAAGCCAAGCCAACATTAAACATAGAGGCAAGAAAAAGCTCTATAGCGCTAATATGTAGGATCACAGCATAAGCTTTCAAAGCATGCGATGAATAAATGGGTTACTTGCAAATTCCCTTCGAGAGAAAACACCTACTCATTTTTCTTCTTTAACTCAAGCAACCAGGGTGAAGAAAACCAAAAATGCATGCAAAACAAAACAAGGCAGTATTAGCATTTATTTGGTGTACTGTAACCAGATTTTTCGTTTTAGTACTTTTTCCTTTCACTTGGTTGTTTGGTTTACGCTTCTCGCATTTCTATAATTTGGAAATTATTTGTATCTGTGTGTGACCATGATGTGGACTTGATGTAGTTACGTTTCTCTCAATTCTTCTACATCTTCATGGCGTGTCAGGAAAATAAAAGGGCAAAGCGAGAAAGTAACAAGAGCAGGAAGATGGGGTTTTTCCAAAATCAGCGAAGCGGAATAAACCACATTATGATTGCATGTGTAAATATTGTTATGTTAGCAGATGAGGAATGTAGATATCTTAACAGCTTTTTAGAAGGGCACACATATGAGCCTAAGAGCATATATGAGTTTTATAAAGTAAGATTTGGAATCTACAGCTAGTTAAAACTGTCTGGTTTTTGCCGTTTCATTCTTATGTGATGCTGGCTTCTCTAACTTGGCAAAGTGGTTAACACTTCTTGGTGGGTGACTAGTGATCTTTTTATACCGTATGAACTTTAGCTGGAAACAATGTACAGATTCTTGGTTTGAATTGCTGTATTTTAGCAGTGTCTGGACTACATTTTGGCTTCCTTTGCCGGATACGGCTACTCACAAAAATCTTATAGGATTCGGCCTTCACCCAATTATAGAATAATTTAGTGCAAGCTGGATCACACACAGAAAAAATATAAATGCTCAGAGTACGAAAGAATATCACGCTTTCTTACTTTGTTCGGTATTCAAAGGCCTATTCCTTTATTTCTTCGCTTTTCCACAAAGGAGGGTGGCATATGATGACGATGATGATCACTTCTACATGATATGCTTTTCTGGTTTCTTCTTTTGTGAATCTTCATCTTACATGGAACAATAACCACTATTTACAAATACTATATTGTACACAATATGATCGAAAGATGTAATATGAAACCACATGCTAAAAATCGTTTGACTTTTTCTGATGTACAACATACCATGTAAGAAAATGACTTCTTAAGCTTTCATCTTTTTTCTTGAAGATTTTTATTTTTCCCTTTGTTTCTAAAAAATGCTATCTTTTTCCTACAGATTGTCCATTTTGTGACTCTTGGTATGATCCTATCCTCCTATAGCTCATATACTTTTTCTGGTCGGTCTGTCGTAAAAGTTTAGAAACGCTCCTTGACTCTTGATAGGAATGGCCCACAATTGTATTACAAGTGTCTTGCTTACTTAATGTTCGGATGTGAGACAAAGAGGAAAATGGAGCTTTCTTTGTTGGGAAATAAGAAGGAGGCAAAGAGAAAGGGAGAATAATAGAATGAGCAGAAAATGTGGATTACTTTTTTCTTTTTCTGGTATTATATGCCACTTTTGCTGATTATGTGGATAACCGTATTTTCAAAAAGAATAAGAAAATATCCGTTTTAATGGGGACTTTATTTGGCTGTCGGATGACTTACAAGCTTAATTCTTGCCTTTAACGTACACAATCTTATTTTTTGTGCTTGAACTGCTAATAAAAAAGAATTTTTTGTGTAGTTTGTATCCTAACTTCAATTTGATTTTTATGGGAAAGCGCGTTTAATCTACATATTATTATAAGTTTACGCAGTTAGTATACGTAGAACTTGGGTAGGTATTTGTCTCTTGATGCTGCCACTGTTGGACATGTGAAATGGACGACTTTTTTCGTTGTGGTGGGGGTAGTGGCAACATCGTGCTGACTTGTTTTTTATAGTTTCTCTTTCTGTTATATTGATCTCTTGGATTCTCTAAAAGCATCTCAACTTCTTACACATTTCCCCATTTTTGTTGTTTTTATTTCTCATTCTTGATCCGTTATGGGGTATAATGGTCACATGGTGTACAACAAAAAAAGGAGCCGATGTACTACTTACTTCAATAATACCCTCTTTTTTACTTACCATCTTGAAACATCGTCTGCCTTTTATATTTTGTTTGTTTCCGTGAGCTTCTGCATACACATGACATGTTAACAAGGAGGGAGGAGCAGTAAAAAAAGTAGTCAACAAGAAAAAAGCAGACGACCATACGGAAACAAAAACCATTATAATTTGCCACATCGGCTTCATCTCGTGTGTTGGCATTGATGGTGAAAATAAAGTAAGAACACTTTTGCTATTTCTTTTCCATATTGTTTTGCCTCATCTTGTTTTTTATTATTATTATGAGAAGTAGCATTATGTTTGTGCTGTGATGTGATTTCTTCTGAAAAAGCAGTTTGAAGAAATGTTTATGCTCGCTTCTTCTCTTTGTTACTCTAATTTTAAAGCAAGCGAAAAAAAAGTTGAAGGAAAACGAGGAAAGAAGCAAGGAGGTAGTAGTAGTTTATATACATAGTGGCGGCGGTAGTATGAGGTTAAACAAGGGTAATCAAATCCCAGTAAGAGTGTACCCAGCAAAGAGCCACATAAACTGCATATTTTTTCACTTTCTTCGTTCTTCTTTTGCAGTTGTCGCTTTTTATTTTACGTTTTCATTTTGACGGTAAGTGTGCGTGTGTAAATAGTAGGAGCGAGAAACAAGCACAAGAATCTATCTGTGTGCTTGTGCTTGCAGCTGAAGGAACAGCGGACGACCATCATAAGTAGAAAAAAGGAAGCCTAATGGATTTATGGCTTGAGAAAATTGTGTATCGTTTTCTGTCCTTTTTGTCGGTTTCACTTTTCTTTCGAACAAAGAAAAATAAGGGATATAAAAGAGGCAGTAAAAAGATACATGTGTTTTATGCTTTGAAAGTGACACATATCATGTCATATTACTTTTGCACTTGCATATTTTCCCTCATTCCTTGCTATTGTATATATGTAAACTTTTGTCAGTTTGTGCTTTACTTGAACGCTTTTTATATTGCAGATTGCTTAGAAGAATACAAATAGACTGTTTTTATCTTTCTATGGAACTAACTATTCCTTGTAACGTTTTTATGGTCGAAAAAACGCGTGAATACAAACGGGCGGAGAGAAAATTTTGCTAATAAATTCTGTAAAATTGTTTAATCGCAGCGTTGCCTTCTTGCTATCTGCCTTCAGAAAGTTCTTGTTGGTGGAATTGAATGACAAAAGAATGTATCCTTTATGCATGCAGACGTTCCTTTGGTACTGATTTATGTCAAACAAAAAAATCATACACATTGAAAACAGTATGGTATTGTTCATTGGGCTTCATTGGGTACACAAGGATGAAGGACTACCCACCAGATGCTAGTTTTCGTTGCACATTATAGGCATGTGCATTTTTTAATGTACACCAATGTCCCAACGTTAGCACCCTTTTGGAGGAGGGAGGAGAAAGTTATCAAATACGGAAACTCAGAGGTCAGAGAGAACGAACGCGGAAAAAACTGTCACAAATGGTAGAATTGTGAATATTGATCATAAAAGTATGCAAAATTTAAAAAAGCACTTGAAAGTGTCTATGATCCTTCATAGTTTGTTATCTGTAGTATTGGCAAAATATGCGTGGAATAATACGCTAGGATATCTGTAGGTGCCTGTCTACAGTTTGATCTGTGAAAGGCACTAATAAAAACCAAGCCGGGTTTATGATTTGATAATATGGTTCTCTAAAAACTTAAAAGTAACCTCTGTGCTGTACATCTCAACTTGAAAACTAAGTCACAAATTTCTCAATTTTCAGGCGGTTATAACCAGAAAATCCTTAACTTTTTTCCGCTTTTAAAACCTTGCAAAGGTATGAAACAGCTAAAACAGAGGAAGGAAAAAGTTGTTAGATTACATCCATGCCAAATCACTTTCCATGCATTTGTCACATAAAAATTCCTATGCATGGTTCCCAAAGCGGAAGAATGATCTGGATTTTTCTAGTTATAACCGAAACTCTAAATATTGAGAAAATTTGTTGCTTTTCGTTTTTAAATGAGATGCAAGCACAGTACTGTGCTTTTGTTAAGCTTTTGATAGATTCTCTTTGAGTCCACTGCCAAAATAAACATCTTTCGTTCGTTACATATAATGATCAGCCTGATTTTGTTTCAATGTTTTTACTAATAATAAGCAGCAATTGTAATAAAAACTAAGAAAAACAGTTCCTTCCTTGTGTTTTCGTGACCCTAAATTTCTTTTACTGACCATTTTTTCCTTGGCTATGTTAAGCACTAATTTGCATAAACTATAATCATTCAATAGTCCAGACACTTTTGGTTTTGATTTTCAGTGGCTCAACGTCCACGATTAGCAAACTAAAATATCGAATTATGGAAGCATTTCTGTGACAGGCTACAATAGTAGGTATTCGCTTTACGTCTGGTATATAACCGATTAGATTAGATTTCATTTATTGAAATTGAAACTACGTAAATGCGTGCGACTCGTATTGTTTTCCTTTCATTCAATAAAAATATAGGTATGTGATTATAATATGACTGTATGAATGGTATGACCTGTTTTCAGTCAAAATATACTTTCCCAGTTGTTTCAACGTAAACCTATACACAAAATGCCACGATGTGTGATCGATTCTAATAGAATGGGCAGAAGTTATCATGGAGTGAATATTACTAACACACGCGTCTTACATATTATCACATTTCAAGGCTACGCAGCTATTACGCTTTCGGAGTGAAAATCGACCTTTCTCAATTTCTACCACTCTTTTCCAAAATTACCGAAAAATATATCGGCGACATTAAATTTCCTTTAAATGAAAGAAGAAAATCTTGTCATGCATCTTACTGGAAAAATATAATGTTAGTACTTGACTATTGTCTTTTATAGCTTATTCTTTTCCCTTCAGTGTTTCCTTTCTCTATCGCTATTTCCATTCGAAATGATCACCGCTTTCTTTCTCTCTTTCGCAAAATTCAAAAGTTTTTTGTAATACTACGTGCACAATACTACAAGCAGCACTACCATCATCCAAAGCAAATGGGAAATGAACGACTTTATTGATGATGCCATGCACGACTAACCATTGAATGATACGTAGTGCATGTGAATGCCTCTCATTCGTTAATACCATCTTTGATGAGATTAGAATTGAAACCAAAGGCCCTCTCAGCTCAACCACCATCAGAATAGTTAGCTACTTTACCATTGCCTTTCTTCCTTTTGTCGTTTTTATGGCTATTTCTATGAATGTTCATATAATAATATGGATATTAATGCTGTCCAATGGCAGCAGTGCCGCTTGAAGCTTTCAGAAGTACTAACAATTCTCCTAAAAGCGAATACCCGTACAAATTATTGTAAAAATCCCATATGGTATAATATCCTACATTCAAAACTGTATTATCCTATAGATTTCTCAGTCCACACAAGGAAACATGGCAAGTCTAGAGTTTCTCAAGAAGAAGATGATAAAATGTGTTGTAAAAGATCAATTTTACTTTTACTCATTGACTTTGTAACTTAAAAGTTGATTATTTGATAGGACTTTCCTATTTTATACCATTTTGTAATTCTAATAGCGACTAAAGTGGAACGCTGCTCCTACAATCGGAGAAAATGTGGAGACGTAGGTTATTCTTGCCTCCACAAGTCAATGTTGTCGGCTGATGAGTTCGGAGGATATATAGCACACGCCCAATCCATTGTCTCTGCCTTACTTGAATCCAAACTCTTTGGGTTCATTCAAACTAATATTCATCTCTGCTTGTATTTCAACGGCCGTTTAATTTCACTCGGAATGAAAGAGAGAATTGCAAAAGGAATTATCGACAAAATCGGCATCAAGTAATGAAAGGGAAAACGGATGAGGGAGAACTGTTGTAATGTAATAATGAGATTCTAGTCAATTTTCTAAAAACCATCAAGTTTGTCTTATCTGTTCTAAGAAAACTGGCTCAAGTGCCCGGCTGGAATACAAAATAAAAGAGAGAGAGAGAGAGGAGAGAGTTACAATAATAAAAAGAGAAAGAAGACCTTCTACTATTAACCTCTACTCTACGTAGATTCCACCTTTGTCCAATCTGTCCTCTACTTTTGATAATAATAAAAAATAGACAACGATATCAGTATTAAAACAAGGAACTAGAAATTTTCTTCAATGACTGAGGGTAAAAGGTTTAAACCCAAAACGTTGCATTCACAGGCTTAGTTTGCCCGATTATATCAGCTTGATTATCAGCAGCAGCTCAAGCAAAGGCACTACCTTCTAGCTTGCTATACCTATTAGAAAAAATACACTCAATCGTACAATGGTTTTATGTATAAAAACACATGAGATAAACCGAATTGGACCACTTCCTGCTCCATTGATAGTTGTATGCATATCTCTGGAACCCGCCTAACTTTACACGCGTTTTTTTACTTCCTGAAAATGTTATGCTTTTATTGAAGTCTTGGCTGAACGAATGAAAACAAGAGTAGTTGCTGCTTATTTAACACGATGAGAGAGAGTTCATATCATGCAATCCATTTATAGAACAGCGTGCATGCCAGTTTCAGTGAGATGAAGGAAAGGAGAAAATGAATGAGTCAGTCTTATTAGCAATGAAGAAAAACTAAAAAGATTCATCTTCTTACTACAAGAACACTCGGCCCGACGCCACTTTCTATCGTTTCCTTTGTAATTTCATAGCCAGAGAAAACTCAATAGTATACCTATACGGAATGGATGGTATATTTTGTAATATTATGCTTATATATAAGCGCGAACAGTTTAGCAGAGCAAACACGAAACCTTTTTCCCCAACGGTCTAATTGATTTAATTAAAAATTGTGAAAATCTTTTCTATTGTACATTCTTCCAAGTTTCTCCTTCTTAGGTTTTCATACGTTCCGTGTGAAAATATGTTTCTCTGAGAGCATGCATATTTATGCGTTAGATAGAGCTTGAACTACTTATATCCTTGTATCCTTGTATGTAGTACTAACTAAGCGTCATAAAAACACTCGAGCATATGTGAACTTGGGAGCAATTTTTATTATTATATGGGAGCACGATTCAGTTGAAGCAATTTATTTTTTTCTTGGAACGTCCTTTCCTCCTGCAGAAAGCGATTTCCTCTTCTTATTCAGCATTTTGCTTGTGCATCTCATCTGATTTTTCAATGAATGAGGGACGTGTTGCTGCACGACTTTTAAATAGTGTGTCCATATCAGCTATTGCTGGCAGTTATCATTATCTCCGTAGGAAGCAAGCCGAGTAATGAATGTAATATGAGTACTTTGACTTTGTACTTGGAGCATTTCCCTAATAACAATCATAATGATGATCATAGTCTGCAACTTTTCACATGAGCTGCAACAAACCAAGCATGAAGTATGTAAAAAAAACAAATAATATTCGAAACAATGTACAAGGAAATGCAACTTGTACTGTTTTCCAAGTCCCGGGACCACCCCAAACGGAGCATTAAACCGTACAGGTTAATACCAATTAAGTGTTTAGACATTCTTGTACAGAGTAAGCTAGACATAATAATAAGTACTTGGGTAGAATCATAAAAGTTGCTACTTCGGTGGGGTAATGTGTCTGTAAGATACATTTAAACTTCAGGAAAAAAATTCCAGCCTTGATAGCAATTTCAATGCAAACCAAGTACAAGTATATTGAATTGCTGTGCTTCACGTTTTTCTTGTAGAAAAAAGTGAGATGAGATGAGATGGAATGAAAGGAAAAGGGAAAACGACCTTTCTTCTACTGCTTAAAGCATTCACTAAGTGATTATAAAGACCATCTTCCTGTTCTTCTATTTTCCCAGGGAAAAAGTGAAACTCATCTTAGTAGGGTGCACACACCACGTTGCTGTATAGATGGCTCTTGTTAAAATATTATTATTGCTATTACCGGTGTGTGTATAACAGAGAGACGCTATCATTGCAAGTTCCTGAGAAAGTAGAGGTGTTTGGCTGTATTGTATGTATGTACGCGATCCCACCTAATAATAATAATAATGCTGCCACAAGACAAACTTTTCTTAATATTGCAAGGTAACATAAAACATTGTCTTGGGATGACAGGAGCTTAATTTAATGAGCAGTAAGGCGGCGTGATGGCATACTGCTCGAGAACTGTCTCATAAAAGCCTGAATAAATATCCCTACACATTAAACTACTACGACCAGCAAGAGAGCTGAGTTGAGAGGAAAAAGCTAACGGGAAAGCAGATACATTGTCATTGTATCTCTCTCTTTTAGTACGTGTGAGCCTGTATGAAGTAGTTGCAATGAAATGAAGGAGAAAATATGAGCATCAATGAGTTTTTTCTCTTCCACTTTCGCCTTCTTTCTATTTTTACCCTGAAACATACAAAAAACATAATAGTCATATAGGTAGCATTAATATAACAAAAGTATGGTGATAGAACGATGATGATGGTAATGATGATATGGTATGTGACTTTCTTGCTTTGACTGTGTGTGAGTTAAAAAACTCATATATGTTGAGGTAACATTAGCTATGTTGTATGGAGTATTTGTGCAATACGCTTAACATGCATTTTTAACATTGTGGATAAGAACAAACTTGTAGAGAGTATGTTCCTGATAGCAAGGAATTTCTGTCTGCCCGGAAGAGAAAGACGGAGAGCAAGAATCCACTTGCTGCTGCTGCTGATGGCATTTTTCTGTTCTTAATGTACACACTTCTTAGTATAATATGCAATATGTGTAAATATACAGGGCCATAATGGTTAAGAATCTTAGATGCTCTTTCTTTTCTTAATATATATATGCATAATGGTAACGGCCAGCGGCATTTGAGTTGGATGGCAGTATGCATATGTGTCAGTTGTATCGTTTCTCTGGTAGCTGGTAGGACCAAGAAGAGGAGGAAGGGAAGAAAGCAGAAAGAGAGAAGAGAGAGAGAGATGGGATTCCACCTCATTTCCGCCGTACATAAAAGGTAGTTTAAGTGAGGGATTTATTGCCATAAATCTGGCATTTAAAAATTTTCGTTTGGGTAATAGAATAGAATGGAATATTATATGGTGGATAGGCGGCCCAAACTAGAATGGCACATTGTACACACACTAACGTCACCCACACTTTAGTTCCGTATATAACTGAGCATGGAAGTTAGAGAAATGATAGTGGACCTTTCCAAATATACTGTTCCGACTAGAATTATAATTTTCTGAAATGCGGGGAAGGAGATAGGAATTAGGAATGCTTTGTAGGTATCCTATTTTCAAGTTTGGGTTCAAGTTAGCTGATGTACTTGGTTACATTCTCAAATACTGTATAAACAAAGTTATAGATGTGGGAAACATATTTCCACTTTTCGGAGCCCTTAGACTAAAAAAGTGCTGCAAAGGTAGAAGTTTGAATTATTAGTGTGCTAAATGAAAGTGCATGAATCAGCTGGAAAGATTTTAAGATGATATTGGGAACAAACCAAGTTTCTACAAAGTTATGTACAGTTTTCTTCTATTAATGCATAATTGCCTTTGGGTACGTGCACGTGATATTTATTATGTTTATGCATGCGCTTGATGTGAAGGACAAAGCCATGTGTCATATATAGAGTTGCAAGCAAACATTCTATTTCCGGTTTTGTCAAAAACCGACTGCCATTCTGTTGAATAGTACACAAACAATCTAACAGCATTAGTTGCTGGATTTCCTTAAGATAATTTCCGCCGTTTGGGGGCTTTGTTAAGCTGAGAGCTAATAAATTGAATTTGGCATACAAGATTACAATTCTTATGCCTGGCACTACAATTTATTCCGGACCTAAGTATTAAGTAGTAAAAGTAACACACACATATTATACTTTTGTTACTACTTTGTATATACCTATACAATAATTATAACAATAATTGTGATGGCTTATTACGGGGTTAATGTTAGTCGTAATTACACTCCAACTTCCTGTTTGAAAATATTATTGTGCCCCAGGGTGTATTATCATAATAATAGCCTCAGGTCGGGTCCCGCTCTGATTTGGTATGTAAATGAAATGATGAAATTGGATGCCAGTCTCCAAATGCTTTTTGCTATCGTATACCTACATTTGCCATTCTCATTTGTACGCTATAAAACATTCCAGTCACTTTCTCCATTCCTTCCTTTTATTAGGACAATTATTCTCTACACGCCCAGCGGGGAGTCATGAGACGGTGGAAATGAAATTTTAATGAAGTTTTAATTTTCAGCAGAAATCGTTTGCGTTTCCTGTTCCATGACCAACGTTAAGTGTGGAAGTCTTGAAAAGCTGGTCGTATAGATCATAAGTGGGCTAACTTTACACCTAGCAGAATGGGTCAATTGCATATTTTATCCTTTTTACCCCAACTTCCTTTTCAGTCCTTTTGAATTGTTCCGTTGGTAAGTAGTCAGCAGGAATCAAATTTATTTCCAAGTGGTTGTAGTATCCAAACTGTCGTATGATTTCAATCTTTCAAACGAGAGAAAACAAGCGGAGAAAGTAATGTGTAGCGTTTCAACTGTCTGGCAGCCTCACATGCATACTTAAATAGTTATTCATATTTACATGATGTCTTCCTTTTTCTCCTTTTCTTCGCTTGTTACACAATTTATTCTCGTTCAAAAAGTGGAATAAGTATGGTATAGTCATTGAGTCGAAAGAATAAGCAAAAGGCAGATATCTTGTGTGCCAAACATGCATAAAATTTGTGTACTTTACATTTGCTTTCTCCCCATCAGTAAAGTGTAGCGTAGCGGCAGCCATCACAAAATATCATGCGTTTTATATTACAAGAATTTGTACTTTCATACAACTTTGATCGAAACTAAACTTCTCATCGCGTAGTACAACAACAACTGCCAAAAGATATGTACGACTGCTTGTCTTGTCTGCTCCCACTGATCCAAATATATCTCTTTGCTGGCTTCAGCCAACAGAAAGCAATTCTAAATTTGAGTGGATGGAAGATTGAAAGCTAGCAAATGGAGGTAATACTAAAATGTGTTGAAGAATAAGAATACAAGTCCATCAACTCTACAAAAATGTACATATTTACACGCGGCGTAGTGATACACAAGTACAATAGCATATAGCATGCATGTATCCGTTCCTGCCATCCAGCAAAAAATATGATGAACATAAACTTCATAAGTATTAAGTAGTGTGAATGGTAGTATGGTGTGTACCTAGCTAGAGGTACCTAAGCAAAAGTACATTTATTCTGTACATTGGCTTTTTAAATGCAAAAACTGTATATAGGCAGTCATCGCTTTTCTTCTTATTTTATTTTTTAAACTTATGTTGTTCACGTTCTTATTACATGCATGCATGCCTACCTCCTTCTCTTACCCGCACCCAAGAGGGAGAAGGAAAGAGGATTTGTTAGTATTGTATTATTGCTTCTTGGCAAGGGCCACAAACTCGTTGTTTTTTATCATTTTTAAGTAACAGAAATGGAGAGAGAGAAAAGCTTGGTAATAATAAGCATGTGTTCTATACATACTTTATATAATATTTATATTAAAAATGCACATTTCATGAAACAAGAAAGGCGACCAAGTTTTCAGCCAGTGTAAAATATGACGTATACGAAGCTATATATGCACATATAATATGAGCACTAGCCAGAAGGAATGGTTCCAAAATCCAAAAGAAGCATAAAAAACAGTAGCAAAAGAAGAAAAGTTAAAAACTCAGTAGAGACAAGGGGAAAGCATGAATGAATATTATTACGCTGTATAAAAGACAATACAAAATACATTGGATTGCATTAGCAACAGTCAAGATCCAAAATCAACATACAACTTTTCATAATAATGCCTTTGCGCGTCCTCCTATTTTACAAGACGTTGCTACTCTTGACGATGATGATGACTGCAATGATTTCTTAGTTGAAAATCTGGTTCACTCGTGAAGGAAAAGGGGAACTCTGTCTCTAAAAAAGAATAAAAGGCAACTTTCTGTATAATAATAAGAGTAATAGTATGTGGTATGTATTAAAAGTAGTCAAGCCAGACAGGCTGATGTACAGTGCCTTTGCTACTTTATATCATCCCCGAGAAACATCATTTTTAGCACTGCCACCAACAACGGAGTCTAGTTTCTCCAGAATATCATGATAAGTTCAAGTGAAGCGAGTTAAGAAAGAAATATAAAAAAGGCAGAAAAGAGATGAGATACACGTTCAAATAACGAGTACTTTTTGTTTAGAAATTTTCACAGTCAAAGACAAAAAAATAAACAAAAAGATGCCTTCACTTTTTGGTGTTGCCTGCCTTTTTGTTTGGTATTTTTGTACGGAAAAAGAAGAAAAAATAACAGGGACTAGCCTTGAATTTATTGCACTGAACTAGTTATTCAGTTGATCATGTTGCTTGCTTTTTACTTACTTCTATACTACATGCTTTACTCGATTTTTTACTTCACTGCATAAAAGTTGGAAAGTGTGTATAGCAAAAAAAGAAACACAAATGAAAGTGGGGGAAAAGTAGAAGAGGCTATAGAGGAAGCCAGTTGTCGTCATCCCTGGAAAAATATTTAGCTTTAAAATGTACACAACGTTTATGGAAATGTCGGTGACTTTCTCCCTTGAACAGTCACATGCGGAGAGGAAGATAACACTGTGGAAAGCTGTTGTAAAGGAAGGAGAAAGAGGGGAAAGTCGGCAAATATTTTTTCCCTGTGTGAGCCACTTGTCTTTTTTCTGTACATATTACATTTCATTTCATTACATTACATCACGTTATATTATTATCACACAACAGGAAAATGTTGGTAGTTTTTCTTTTATAAAAATATAAGGCTGCCAGCAAAAGGATGCTGTGTGATTTTGGGTTGCAATCTGCCTCCACTTCTGATGTTCACTGCACTATAAACAATGAGTCGGTAGCTCTTTGTAGTGCGTTTAAATATCACTCGCACTTTAGGCATCGTGTGCAATGGGACAATGCAAAATTATTGAGGATAATCATAATCATAATATCACGTGTGCTCATTCAGATTCATGTGCATTTATTTACATTGCGTGGAAAAATGTACTACCGGATTTAGCCAAAATTACACTGGACGGAGAGGCAAGATAGGAATCATGTTTGATTGTATGTTTTGTATTTTGCCTTTACTTACAACAGTGCACAATATTCAATTGTGGGGTAGTGACTTTTCCCGGTAGTTGTTGTGTTGGCATATTCCAATCATAGTTTTAAGCATATAATGAACATGTACATTAGATGAGATTAAAGGAGGGTGGACAGAAAAATAGAAAACCTATGTACAGACAGGGAAAACTAAAAAATCGACTGAACAATCAGTATGTCATGTATCTCATGGGAGTTTTGTTTTGATGTTTTTTCTTTTTCTAAAATCGCGGAGCAAAGACAAAGGATCTATAATTTCAGTTTATAGAATTATCTTGTTTTGTAAAAAAAAATTCTCATATTCTGCTATTCTGTTTTAAGCTTTCATGATATATTTATAGCTGTCAAAGTATGTTTTGAAAATTCCACAATTCAATCCTTCTATTTTTTCGAACTCAAAGCTATTTTAGAGTTCTATAAAAGTTTATGACAGCAGGAGCATACGTAATAATTGGTTTAATTGATTTCTGTATGCCACTGTTAAAAATATACGAACTTGTACATGATGATGTGTGTCAATCATTTGAAACATTTTGGCAACGTTGTGATATTGTATGGTCTTTTTGCTTCTGTTTCCCTCTAATAACAAAGTCACAAGTCTTGAATAATTTATTATTAACAATAAGTTTGAAATAATTGAATACGTCTAGTACCAAAATATGAGAAACATGACGAATAACTGCTTGCGCAAGTTGAAAAACGAGAAAGTAAGCTTACACCTGGTTGCTTAATGTTTTTCATTGATACAAAACTATATCACAATAATACCACCTGCACCTACCAAAGTATTTTAAGCAAACTAGATTGACGCATTTTTCGTGCCATTTGCAATACGCGTTTTTACATTTTTAGCAAAAAAGAGAAAAGAAGAAACAAAAGGGATACAAAAATTACTTCACATTTTTCGGGGCATTAATAAAGTGTTTTGTAAAGGACGTACCAGTAAATGTGTAAATTTTTACGTTTTACAGAGTCTACGTGCATGTTCAAGGTTTTGCTAAGGCATAAAAGGTTAGTGCGTTTTACAATAAGAAAGAAGGGTAAGGAAACGGAAGGCTATTTCAATCGGACTCTGTGTGCAAAAAGGGATATGAAATAAATGGAAAGCTCTGGTGACGCTTGATGGTATAATGTATTGAGGAAACTTTCTTCCCACCATGCATATTATGCATATCTCAAAATAAAGTGCGGAGCGGTGGAAAGTTGAATTTCTATGTATGTACATGTATCCACATAGACCATTCACAGACACAGTTGGAATAAGTGGCTGTCCACATTTCATTGGGTTGTGCACAGCTCGATGCATAAAACGTAGCCCCGCTTTCTTCATGCTATTCATCCACTAAATCCATTTTTCTCTGGAATTTCTCCTTCTGCTGGAATGTATGCTCACATGGTCCCTTCAAAAAAATTGTGCGATAACTGTGCATCACGAGGAGAGTGTATGGAGGACGAATAATATTGTTACAGTCCAGGAAGGCAGGCAAGCAAGCTGACTTTCTTTCTCCACATTTTGCTCTCCGAGTCCCAGCAAATCTATGTGTAGCAAGTTGAATATGGAATGCGAGCAAGTGCAATAATGAAAAGAAAGTGGTATCTCTACTCCAGGCGGGAGTACATTGAAAGGTCTAGAAAGTTGAAATTTGTTATGTGTGCATATGTGTCTGGGCTGTGTGCATTGTGTATACAGTGTTGTTAGCTGGGGAGCTTACACACTTTACAAAAGTTCAACAGAAAGGAAAAGACTCCTCTCTTTTTTTCGTCGAGCTCCCTCTTCTTATTGTTCTGACTTGGCTGGCTTTCCCTTCTGCCTTCATTCCACCCCGTGCTTGGTTCTTGAATCGACTAATGCACAAGCCACACATTCACATACGTTGCTCACTACAAGTTTGTTTGAGAGGCAAACGTGCAGAATACGAAGAAAAAGTAAAAGAAAGAAGTAAAAGGAATCAGCGGAACGGGCAGACCAGATCAGACTACTGGAGACAACGAGCTAGCGACCAGAACGGGGAGAAACAAGTTGGTTCGTATATGTTTGGCAGTACCGACTACTGAAAGCCATACATAATATAATCCTGGCTGCACATACACCACACACAACACTCTCTCGCACATTTTCCCCATTCTTTTTTCTCTGTCTGTTTTGTCCGCCTGTCTTCCTTCGCGGAGCTGGTGAAAACGGAGCACATTTTCGAGCAGCACAGAGCCTCTCTCTGGCTGTGTATTACCAAATGTCTCCTCTTCCATTCTCTTCCAGAACTGACCTACTCCTGAAGCGAGCTGGTTGTGCTCTGCTCTTTCTCTCTCGCTCATTCTCACTCAGTCACTCATCTTTTCTGTTGCGCTGACTTTCTGTTCTCACTTTCTCCTTTGAGCGTGTCGGCGGAGAAAGGTGGTTCTCCTTTCGAGTATCAAGACAACTACTTGTTCTTGTTATTGACTTGGTGGCTAACCTCTTCACAATTATCCTGAACATTTGTTGAGTTGGTGGCTTTCAAGCGGTACACGAGGATGCAGAACAACCATCATCATCAACAGCTTGACGAATAAAAAACGGAAAGTTTTCTTTCTACTTTCTTGCTTGGTTGGACAATATCAGAAGGAGCTTGTACTTGTCAATCAAGTTGTCATCTTGAAGAAATATCCGGGTAATTACTGAAACTAGCAGTGTGTATCGAGGGAGAGAAAACCGTAAAAGGAATCCCAGAAACTGAGGCTCCATTGGCTTAGCTGTCATCGTGAAAAAGGATCCAACTGTTTTGACAAGGCCTGTCAACAATTAGCTGGATGGCTGAGTGGCAACAGAGAAAACACCACTACCGGAAAATTTTAATAAAGCGAGTTGACTCTGACAGAACATTTATAACATTACACAGTAGGAGAAAATCTACAGTTTGAAATCTTGAACTGAAACCAAAAGCATTATATAACACCACGTGAAACAACAACACAAGAGAATGTAGTCAGGAGAAAGTTGCTTTTAACATTTCTTCCTTGTCTTAGCTACACTGTACCTGTAAAAATATACAACACAAAAAAGTCAATCAAAACACAAGTAAAAATTATTTTTTCAACTTTGATAGTACATTCACAAATTACTTACACTTGTCACCCTGTTCAACAATCTCTCTGCTGAAATAATAAAATTGAGAAATGCGTACTGTTGGTCTAGAAAGTACAAGATTTTCTAACTCATCCCTTTACTACACACATTATTTTCAAGTCAACGCAATCACAAATTAAACGTACAGGCGAATTGATACTTCTGGTGTCATCACTGTCTCGTTCTGGCGAACTTAATCCTGTATAGTAAAGCAAATATTTTCAAGTACTCTGCCCACACTCGACCAGGAGAAGGAAAACAGTATCTTCCGGAGTTGTCATCCGCCTACGATGTGATCTCGCTTCCAAACCAAAATAACATAATTTTTAATGTGAAAACCCGTGTCCGAAGAAATCCATTCAAAATAGGGAAGGCCAAGAAGAAAGTAGGATCAATGCACATTTCCACGGCGGGTGAGAGTCAATTTATTTACTCATTTTTTTCTGTCTTCCGTATTTTACAATATTACAGGTTTACTGGAAATTGCTACATGTTAGTCCAATTAATTTCAATTTACGATTGAATCTTCGGTGATGTTTCATTTGTTGCAAATTTATTCTCTCATTTTATTGATTAAGCTTGATCATTTTGCTTCCTGTCAAACTGAACAACGTTTTGGTAGGAGTACATCTATCTACAGAGATGTGTTTGCACTATAGAAAAAAGGTCTTCTAACTTGTTCTGTTTGACTTTTTCCCTCTCTTTGAGAGTCAAAAAGTCACGACTGTCACAAAGTTTTTCGGGAGCAATTCACTTTCAACAACGGGCACTTTGTGAAATGTGCTCAAGTTTTCTACTAAACTGTATCCTAGTTCAAGGCAACCAAAAAGGGTTCGCACGTTCTCCTTTCTTACTTTTCTCTGTTCACACACGTGTCAAAAGAAAAGATAAACTTTGACTTTGAAAGCCACGCAAAAACATTCACTTTCATTCTCCCCATTCACTTTCGAGCTGGAAACTTGTAAAGTATAAAAGCGCAAATTTAAAGCAAACTCAAATGGAGTAACAACCATTTGTGTATTTGTACAATGCACTATTTCAACTATACGTTTCAAATTTTAGTGAATGATTAATACCTACTATAAAAAATGTTAACATTCATATGCCTCGTGGCTGGATATAACCCAAATGGTGAATCTGCCATTCATACATGTTAAGAGGCTACTTAAAACTTGCAAGTGTAAAAGAGAAAGCACACGTGTTTCACTTTTTCCCAAAAAGTTGTTCATGCTTCAGTGGTCTGCTTTTTGATTTTTTGACTCATTTACAGAGCATCCCCTCTTTTTCTTTTCTCTATCTTTTAAGAGAGAACTGAAAAAGAGCTATAACAAGAACTTTGTTAAGGTTGCATAGCTTTCATCATTCTAGTCATTTGTTGTTTCAATGTTTTGCTATTCATACAGTTTGCTATACTTCTTCATGCTGATATTGATACTTATCACGCTGGTATTTTCAAAACAACGGCACTGGTAACAAGGGGGGCGGAGAAGGAGAGAAAAAGGCATAAGGAGGCAGACGGTGACTTATCTATTTTGTAGCGTTTACATTACAACACACACAAATGGAGACCCACATAACTACCACCTCAAACAACAACCGCACGACAAAAGACATTCAGCCATAATTTATTTAAGCGTTACACATTTTCCCACTTTTGTTATCATCATTACTCCGTGTAGTTTTCTTGTACTACTAGAGGTTTGTCCTCATTCTCTGCTTTGACTTTCTACTCGTTTTATTTTCCTTTCATCATACAACCTGTTCTGGGGATCAAATAGAAAACTAGTAAAGGATACATGTTACGACAAATGTTACAACAAGAGATATAATGGCAATATTTGTTATATTGCAATTGCTATAGATAGATAGCGTAAGTACACCTGAGATTTTTGTCACTTGTTTGCGATATTGAAAGTTGATTTTTTCAATCCCTTTATTGCATATACTTTTAATGCTCTACTATTTTTGCATTATTGTTGTAACGTTGCTTCTTTTTGTACCAATTATCATGCCAGACAAAGGCACAATCAAACAACTTCCTGTCTTTTCTTCCCCTTTCCATTATTCTTCGCGAGTCAAAGAGGAGAGAAGGAAGAGACGAGTGGTGCTTTCGTGTTGTTGTTTGTGTTTTTGTGGAATTTTTGTTTGTTGCTGCTATCCGTCTTGTTCCCTAAACTGACAGCTTTTACCAAGAATATATGCAAGTAAAGGGAAAAGTTTTGCTTTGTTTGTTTTACAAGTAATGTAAAAACGGTCAGCGACGGCAGTATCAAAAGTAAACTAGTAGGCAACGCCAACAACATGTACACACATTAAATTTACTAAAGTTGTTAGCATTCCCTAATAAGCAAATATTATATACTTTAGTTGAAAACTACATCTCAGAGTCAGCTTGTACTAAACTAAATGAGTGAATTCATTTGTGAAATTATTTAAACGGTGAAATTGAAATAGTTGACAAAACTCTTAAGCAAAATGGAACTTTTCTCTACTGTGTTTTCAGTTCTCATGGTCTTTTCTCCTACAGCTTGTTGGATTTGAGATATTATTACGCTTCTTAATCCAAAATGTTTGGTACAAAAAACGTACAGCTCTATGTACTAGTACTTGTCATCTTGCATATTAATGAGAAGAAGAAAATGGCGAGTAATGCATGCATCATCATGTTAACTTATTTATTCCTTAGGAAAGGCGAACGACGACGCGTAGAAGGATACAGCAGACATTTAAGTTTTCTTTTACCAGAAAGGTATAGAGACAAACTCTCTGCTGGCACACGGTGCACATACATTCAATGCAAGTGAGTGAGCACATGAATAATTTTTTCCAGAGAGAAATATAAAGGGCGATGAAGTGAAGACGTACATGTACTTCCACCAGGCAAACTTTCTTTTCTTTTGCCACACACAGAACCTACATGCACAAAGATGTTAAGAATATGAGTTATTTTATATGTTATATAAGCATGCATAAAAAATAAACAGATGAAATAATGCAAAAAGATGGGATTAACTTTATGTTCGTGAATGCTCATTCACTCAATGGGATAAATGATAGCTGTTTTCCCCTCCGTCTCCTTTTCTTCATCGTCTCTTCTACCATTTCAGCATTCATCTTTTTTTCTTTCTTTCGCACACAGTCTACTACTGGTCTGGTTTTTCGTCGAGAAAGAAGGAGCGGGAGGAAGGACACTCACGTACACATTTATATTAACCTAAAAGGAGGAAAAACGGAGAGGAACGAAAAAAGATAGGAAAAGAGCTTAGAATAAATTGGCAAACTAATGCAAATCTCGTTGTTGCCCTCAATCACAGCACAGGAGGAGCACAACTTACAATAATAATAATATACATGCTATATATAATATGCTAGAGAACAAACGTAAATTCCAAAGCAGTGCACTCACTCAGTAGTATATTCTGCAAAATAAAGTTCTGGTTTGAGTGAGAAAAAATTGTACCATATGTTTTTTCCATATTGCTGTCTTGTCCTTCTCTGGCACTGCTGTCCGTAAAAAGGTAGCATGTATAATGTGCCCCATGCATAATGGCTCATGTGGGGGTCGTCATTTTCACTGCTCTTCTATTTTATACGGATATTGCCATCTAAACTCATCTAAAGGATATTTGATGTCTTTCTCTTTTTTCTGACTCTCCTTCTCATGAAAATAGAGAAAGTTCCCTTGATATAGGTAATAATATTATAACTTTTCCGCTATGACATTTTTCTTCTTTTCTCTCTTACGAACATAAAATACTTGGGTTGGTGCTCTATATTTCATAGGTATATGTACCGGAATACTCTAGCAAGAACATTCTGTAATCTCTTACAACGTGCTTTTCTTCCCAACTCAGCGTGTGTATATTATCATCTAGAACGTCTTTCCTCTGCTCTGAATTGAATTGATACATTTAGAAATAATAGATGGAATAACTTTTTCATCAGGACTAAACTTTTTTATCCTATAGTTATGGGGCTATGTGAACAGAAACCTACTAATAAGAGCAGGAGTCGCGTGGTAAAACCATACACCAATACACATTTCAGTTTTGTTTCCAAAAATACTGAATGAAATGGCAAGCGAGTCCAACCGCAAAGATTATTATATAAAAAGTAGTCCATGTATAGCTGTGGTACACTCTTTTGGAATTGGATGAGAATTGTGCTGACCGTGAAAATAAAAAAGTCATCCGCGATTTTTCTTGTAAAGGTTGCCATTCGGTATTTTTTTACGTAAAATAGCGGAACGTACCCAGTGACTTAAGAAACAAGCCACAAAATGTTCGCTCTGTCCATAAAAAGATGTCTTGTGTTATAAGTGCTTGTTTATCTCAAGGTAGTATATGCATTGTCTGCCTTTGCCAATTATAAGTTCCATTCTGGCGGAAACAAGAAATGTGCTTCAAGAACACACACATACTTGAGCAGTTGCACATTATACAAATACATAAAAGCCTTGGGTATTGATAGCTATTGTTTGGTACGCACATTTATAGGTTTCGCTCCTACTTTTATCCAGCTCGTTGATACAATATGCCATCATCGTGTCAGTTTCAAGTAACCCTTGGGAAGGAAATGTAGGAGAGCGAAAAAGATACAGAAAAAAACAAAAAGAAATAAAAAAACAGGAATGCCAACCTATTTACATTCAAGTGCATACGTGTGTGTATTTCTTGTTGTTTCGAGGCGGGAGGATGGTCTTTTTGGTGAACTTTGCATTTTCGTTGTTTTTGACATGATGACTAGTCGTTTAGCTCCATAAACATACTCGGGTTTTATGGCACATACGATGTATGCTAGGTTATTCCAGTTATCCGGAAATACCCCTCTGGTTTTATTCGGAAACAACGCATTTGTTATTTACCAACATGCATTTCATGCCTGAATAGAAACGTTGATTTTCACTGTGGTTTACCAAGCAATGCATGCATGCCACAGCATTTGTGTGCTTTTACAGCGTGCCTATTGAATTCTCATCAAATTGTCAAATAGCCTGGCGGCATGTCAAAGAATTCATTTATTGGCAGATTTGTTGCCACGACCATTGCTTTTTCACCCAGTTTTACTAGATTTTTTCTATTTGTTTTTCAATCCACATGTAGTATTTTCCAACGTTTATTGACTTTCTCAATCACACAGTCAATGACCATGATGATGAATATTATATCATCCCATTTTTACTGAAAATTTACATAGCCGGTTTAGTGACAGAATGATTGGCTAATGAAAAAAAGCAAACAGATTTAAGCCAGTGTCCTTTTGTTGTTTTTCCTCTCACTTGCTCACAAACCTTTTAGAAGCTTAAATTGGAACATGTGACGATCTGACATAAGATTTGGCACATCTTTACCCATTTGTAATTGTAAAATCATATAAACGATAGAAACTACCCGAGTGTGTAAATCATGACTTGGATGAACACGCCCTTATGCCCACGCACTCACACTGTATCGGTACTACGGCAAATACGGCCCTTAAGCAGATTTGAGAAGACAAGCTAATAGTATTATTACATTTGCCGTTAACAACGTAAAAGCTACTTCCCTTTTTAATTGGGTAATATTCTTCCTGTTTATGGGTCTCACATGCCAATTTCAGTGAGGCTGAATTAATAAAACCCTCTCTCGTTTTTCTCTCGCGCTCTTCTCTCTCATTCTATCTCTCCCACTACTGACAATAATTCCTTTTCACTGCCGACTTTACTAGCAATTGCACCGCTAATATGGATAGCGTAGGCAATGAACACACGATTTAGTACGTACAAAGGCACATATTTGTCTATCTGTCTCCGAATGCATGAATGAGTGAATGAATGAATGCATTCACAAGCTGCCAGTAGTAGTGGCAGACCACTTATGTCACTGAATAGCTCTTATATATACTCGGCTCAATAAAACGAGAAAACCTTGCTTTTGTATGTATTTCGTAAGAGGATTGTAACAATACAACACTTGTTATGTATACTATCCCTTTCTGGTGTCTTCTCTACTTTCACTTTCCCAATAATTGCTCCACAACATGTCCGCCTTTATCCTTCCAAATTACAATGGTAGTAGAAACATATAGGTAGATATATAATTTCGAGTGAGGGTCTCTTGCATGAAATGATCACGATCGCGATGATGATAATAATAAACGCCTAATATAACGACACCACACTACCACTTGTCTTACATAATCACCCAAACCTTCTACGGCAAGCATGCTAGAATTGGAGTAATTTTTGTTGTTTGTTTTTACTAACACGAGGACTGTGTGAGAAGCAAAAACAACAGAAGAAGAAGTAGAGTGAAAATCTCATTCAATCGTGAGTTGTGTTGTGTGTTGAGCGAGTAATCGTTTACTCATTATTGCATCACCTGCAATATAAACTCTCGTTGTCAGTTCGTAAAAGGGAGAGGAAAATGGACATTTATTTTGCTTGAGAGCTTTCTCCTTCGTCATTGATGTGAGATTGCTGGAAAGGGGCAAAAATATGTAAGAGTTGGGAATCTGAGCTCGGTAGCAGGAAAACCAGCTTTAGGGTCTCTAATGGTGTCGCGCTTCAGTCAGCAAGGTCCCCCTTTTCAAGTGCGACTTTGCCTAGAATGTTCACGGTACATTTTGTACTGCCACCACCGCAGTTTGCTTTTGCTCTCGTTTCTCTCTAGAGAGCTGACTTGAGTTAAAAGATGTATGAAAGTAGAAGGCAAAATAGAAGAAAAAGCATCATTTTGAACTGAAACGCAACAAACAAACACTCAGGCTTCATAATACAAGGTTGTATGGACTTTGGTATGGTGATCCTGGCACTAACTTGTGGTGTCTGGTGCAGTTACGAATACATTTTCATTAAAACGGTCATCATCAACAGCTAGTATCTATTCCTCATCCAGCTTCTGAATTAGTTTTTCGTTTGCATTTTACATTAACGACTTGTACACAGCGTGGGAGTACAATATCAACACCATATTGCCGAATGACGATAATGTAGTATAAACAAACCTTAGCAGAAGGTTGTAGTATTCATTAACGAATGATATTATGTCCGTCATCAGCTAAACAAGCAAGGATATTATGGCTTATACTGTGCAGTTAATGCTTAAAATGCTAGTCTTTTTTCCTGTTAAATACTTATATGCTGCTGCTGCTGTTTTGACAAACATTTGCAGTTTTTATGATGCTCTCCAAGGTGGTATAGACAGGACATGTTGGTATGTGTTGATAGACAGTATACCGTTTTAAAATTCCCATGAAGTCTTAGTCTCCGCAAGTTTGCTCGCTGAGAATTCAGCAAATCGCTAATTTAAACTTGCATCATTTCAAATGCAAAATCCTTTTCTCCTATCTGTGTGTAGTGTGGAGAAAGCAAAAATTCCTGGGCTTTGGCTTTACGCTTTCTTCCTGTGACCAAGTTAAAGTCTTATTACTTTCATTCTTTTAGAAGATGTAAAAAAAGACTAGCATATAAGCCCATTTCAAGAAGATAGCCTTCCTTAGTCTCCCAGGCTTGCAATGATTCGGGTGATGACGAGAATGAGCTCGTTTCTATGTATAAAATAGCTGCTTAGGTAGCGTTTTCTCAGAGATAGCAGAAGAGGAATATTGTCAAGCTTTTTTCTTGTAGTTGGCTGCTAAACGCAATGAAATGCAAATTAAACGTTTATGTTTTACCGTCTACTATAACTCGTGTGTGTATGTAAGAGAAACAGTGGTTCTGTATTGTTGTACATGTATATTTATCAAGGAATTCATTGAAGTTTTCTTATAACATCTCCGTATCTTGCTTTATACGTTGTACATACATGTTTATGTGCAGTTTAGCAAATTGCTCGGTTTCTCTTTTACATCATCATGACGTGATGATATCATCAGCAAAGAGATAGAGAGAAAGGAAGAGGGTAATCAACGTTTGTTCACTCAAAACACGAGCTACATGCGAGAAAACGGTTTCAATACAAAAAATGGTCCGGTAAAACATTTTCCTGTTTTCTCTCTATTTTTTGTTTGTTACCCAACAGAAGGCCAGAAAAGTAAGCAAATTGAAGGCATGTTGTGTAGGTGGGAGATTTGGAGTCAGAAAAAGTAGTGTACATATTATATAACATGGTAAGAGTAAAGCATTCACACAGCCAGTACTACATTATTTTGCTGAAGGGCAAATCTTTGTTGTTATTTAATTTCAGTGAAAGCATACATTTTATTTTCTTCTTTCCACTGGGCTTTTTGTCAGCATCAACAAGAATTACAGGGAAAAAGAGAACTGTATGGAAGCGGAAAGGAAAATGGGCAAGCCCATTATATTCTGATGACGATAGAAGAAGACTCTTTCCTGCTTGCGCTATCTTGCCCATACTAATCAGGCAAGAAAGCAAAAGCTGAGCTTAAGAAAAGAGAAAGGCCAGCTTTCTGGCTATGAGGACCATAAATAAAAATATAAAAGGAGATCACTTTCTCCAATCATGCATTCTGGCTATGACTTTCAGCAACATTTCACTTTCCTAGTTTTTACCTTTTGACAGTTCAATTGTTTAAGAGAAACAATCTTGTGTTCTTGTCATGTCAGTCATCTTGTGTAACTTTGGCCTTTAGATTACTTGCAAATACCCCTTTGCAATATCAAAACATGGGTTTAATTGCTCTTGTCCCTGCCATTTTAAATTACCTAAAAATAAAGCGCTGTCCATTGACCTTGGTTATCTATTTTTCTCACTACACGTGCTTCCGTGTCGCTGTAAGCTATTTTCTTCCAAGCTATTTAAGTGGGTTATAAGGTTATATTACATGAAAGTCAGATACACACATTATTTCCATCTTGTGCACAGTGTGCACCCATGCTTGGCTTACACACAATTCCATGCAATCAACAGCAGCGTCATCATGAGTTTCTCACGACACGAACACACAACCCAAAGTTTCACACAAAAGCACAACCAGTCGCCAGAGAAGCAAAAGTATAAATACGTTCACTTTGTATCCTTCTAGCAGTTTACTTGTATTTACTGTTAATGCTAATGTAACAAGAAGAAAGGGGGAGAGCACGTGAAAGCAAAAGAAACAGGCAGGCAATGACGATGAAGGCCACCAAGGAGGAATTGTATGAATAGTCTTAAGAAGATGACGGCAACAACATTGGAGAAAAAAAAAGAAACTCCACTTTCATCGCAGTGTGCTGTGTACATTTATCCATATGCTTAAAGCGAGAATGGGAGTTAAGCTGTGTGGAAAGAAAGTTGGACCAGCAGAACAGTAAAGTTCTTGCATTTTCTTTTTTTTTCAAAGGAAACAAAAAAGGGAAAGGGAAGTAGGACAAACTTTTTTATCTATTGTGTATATGCATGCATGTATGCATGTGTGTATTTTTATATGTGCCAACTGCCGATGAGTGCATACATATTTGTTAAATAGAAACCAACTTGAGTTATATGTGTTTTCTGGAAGGATGAAGGTGAAACAAGTTTTGATGTGAGTATATGGAGTAGGTAGACATGTAGAGTGCATATGCCTACGATTATTACCTCTGCTGCCTTACACATTTGAGCGGAGAACTCTAAGCGGATGGTAAAATCTCATTGAATTCTCGCTTTTATTTCCGCTTTCTTTTTTGAGCATACAAATAGCCAAGCACTTGAAACACCACCACTACTGCTACTACTAGGATATCCATGAAAGAAAAATAATATGGTCGACGAATTCTCTGGGTCTTCCCTCTCTCTTACTCACACACTCTTGTTGTTCGAAAAAGAAGAGTGGAGTATTCTTTTGTTCTCGGAAAAAAAACTAGTAAGCCAAACAAAAACGAAGAAAGCCAGAGAAGCCAAGCTATGGGGCAATGGTAATGGTAGTAAACAAGAGAGTCTGTCTGGTCGGTCGGCCTAATGTAATATAGTGTAGTAGTAAAGTAGAATGTACGATGCATGTTACGTATATGGCTTGAAGAAAAAACGATGTAAAAGTTTACTTTTGCTTAAAGGTAATCTTTTTTTCTCGTTTTTTCGCCTCTCGCAGTTTCTCTCTAGACTTTGGTTGTAGTCTAGTTTTTATACCTACTTTTTTTTGCTCTGTGTGTTTTCTGTTCATTTGTAGTAGTCTCAGGTTGCGTGTATATCTGCCGTACGATCGAATGCCAGGATGTAATATTATCCCCCAGGGAAGAAAGAAAATGTGTTGGCAAAGGCTTCTATAATTGTTTTGATTGCTTTTGTTTCACCTTTAGACAAGCAGACGGCCACTACACTTACCAAAGACAGTATGGAAAGAGAAATACAGTCGAGTGAAAGAGTATCCATGTATTGGTACACTGGTTCTATTCTAGTGGCAGTGGCAGAGACGAGATAGTGTGAGAAATTCTATAATAAACAATTCACAAGTCAAACCAAAGTAATTTTTCACTTGAAAACTGTGAAATGAAAAGTAGGAAGACGAAAAAATAGAAAGGAAGAGAGATTGTTTTACTGGATTGTGTAGCGTTGCCACAAAATACTACAACGTGTCATTGATGTTTGTGGCTGTGGTACACGGCGCACACAATTCACGATGTGGTTAAGGTGTGCAAAAGTGCCATAATGTACAAGGTCTCATCTTTCCTCTGTGTCATGTGTAACATTTGAAAGCACTTTTTGCCCTGCCTTCTCTTACTCGTTGCTTTTTGCAAAATAAATCTTTCCGAGGTATTTTATAGTTCCGTGTAGCCTTTTGACTTCTTACGGTTAGGCGAAATGATTGCTGGTCTGAGGCTAGCTGAAGTTATAATATTTTAATACTGGGACTTCGTGTGTAGCTTTATCATCAACTTTCTCTTCGTTTGGTTGACCACAAACTACCTCGTACAAACAAAAGTAATTGCTTACCAAAATCGTGTTATGATCTTACCTCAGTCTCATGAACATCTTTACAATCATTTATTACTCACTATTATTTGTATGGTGGTGCAAATTATTGCTCATTCTTCCGAATGGGAGGAAATTCAAATGATGGTGGTGCTTTCCGTGACATTAGCAGTGGAAATTTGGAATGGAATCCAAAGTAAAACGTACTGGTATACTGATGTTAAAGAGATGATAATTTGTACCTTTGCAGTAGCAATGTTTTCCTTGATAAAGTGTTAATTAAGCCAAATGATGATCAGCGTCAGTAATTTTGTTATTAAACTGCTCAAACAAGCATAGAATTAGCGGTAAATGTGGAATAAAAGTACAAAATAGCAGCATTGAAGTACAAATCCGCAATATAAATGAAGAGGTGGAAATTGGCAGTATGCATATCACGCACAGTCCAGAAGATATGCATAATAATACGCGGTCTGCTCTCCAACGTGTGGTTCGTCTGGTTCAAAGTCAAAAGTTCATTTGAAAAGAGCACGTTAGTACAAGTACACACACAAGAATAACATAGATGCCCATATCAAATCATAATATACACGACCGAACGTCATCGTTCTAATAATTTTGGCTTTGTGAGCTCGAACACTGCCACAAAAATCCCAGCCAATTCAACGTAGGTTTTTCGTAAAAAGGAAAGGCAAACTTTGTTGGCAATGGCATGGCGGCAGCCACACAAAAGAGGATGAAAACGGAATCATTGACTTGGTTTCGTTTTTATGCATGTGTGTGTGCAGTCGATTCGTAAACCGATCCTCCATGATGATGATAATAATAACATGGGAACTATATAAGCTTTGCATTTGTACACATGAGAATTTTATTATCAAACGCATACATACACTGGTCTTATTATTATTGCAACAATGGGTTTTCGATATTGGAAAGCGCCTTATAAATAAGTAGACTCTGCTTATATCGCCGTATAAATCAGATCTATTTTCAACATGAACGATGAAAGGCGGTTTTGCCCGCCTGTGATATTTTACTACTTTTCTGTGGCTTTCTCTGTGTGTATGTGTGTGCTGTCGAAATACTCCATGATAAGGAGTTTTTTTTATGTAAGAACAGGATAGTGAATAGTGAGCCTTTTCTCTCTGTTTTTTTTCTTCTTCCCGGAGCAAAAGAGAGAAGACCCTTGTAATATTATTCCGATGAAAGAAATTGGTTAATGGCAGTAGCATCAGCAGCAGGCAGCAGGAACGTCATCGACGTGCATAGTTGCACACCAACTCGGCAGAAGGGAACCAACCTTGGCAGCAAGAAAATTGTGTGTGTCTAGGAGAGTGGGAGGGAAAGTCTTGTATGCAGACTTCTTGCTACCGCTACGTTATACTTAACTGAGCAAGTAGAAAAAGATAGTCACAAGGAACTAGTCTTCCATTATTATTAAGAGATCTTTCAGGTTTTTCTGGATCAATAGCTCGCTTATTCTTGCCACTTGAGCAAGTGGAAATGAAACGGAGCCAGAAGAGTAGAAGAAAAGGATATGTGCTGCTTCAGTGCAAGCATAATAATATTACCTTGTTTCTCTTTTATAAAAACTTGGCTATTATTACTTTTATCATTAGCATTATGAATACTCATGTTGTGCCACGTGGAATGTGGAAAAGACACTTGTGCTTACAAATAGTACATCAATGCCATGCTGTCAATTGTCTTTTTTCTCTGCATCTTTACCTTTTTACTTTACGTTTACAACTTCCCTACTTGTCTCCATCTTCCTTTACATTTTTTCTCTTTTTATTTGTGAAAATATAAGAGATTCTCATCGATTAGCCATTTGAATATTTTATTGGGGCTGCTATCATCCGATATGCTGTTACCATTTTGTTTTCCCGTGTGGAATGTATATGCAAGGTTGAGAAGAATTTTTTCCTTCAAAAAATTTGGATAAAAAACCCTTCGGCGGGTTTGGTTATGCACACATACGATATGTGTGCACCTTATACCTATATGCAATTTCTTTCTCCGTCTTACCGGTATTTTTTCTTTTTGGTTGGAAGAATAGTGGATGAGAACGAAAGCGGAAGGGAGAGTGGTAGGAGTAAGCGAAGAGAGCCTTTTTATTTCCCTGTGAAAAGAAAAGCGTTCGCTCAGGAAAACGAGAGAAAAGATTTAGATGTCTGTCTTTACGAGATTACCGCTCTTTTACCATCTCCATCCTTTTCTTTCTTTTTCTCATAGTTAACGTATCTTGCTAGCTTAGTCCAACTCTATCGTTTCTGTCTTGCGATTTCCTCCTGCATATTTATACTTTTGTTAACGGTAATGGGATGATATCGATGAGAAGAGGAAATGGTGTTAGGGAGGTGGAGCAAGAATTTTGGTACTCCTAGCTGCCTGTTAACATTAGATTATCACATTGATGCTTTTACCTTCTTGTGGAGAGATGGAAGAATGTGACATTGCATATTTGTTACACAAATATATGCAATCAATTAAAAATTGATACAAAAATAAAAGTTTGGCAGTTTGATAGTTTTTCAAGGACTGAAAAAGGAGACATTTAGCTTGGATTCACTTCCAAATTGGTCATTATTTGCTGCAATAATAAATAATGTTATTGGTATATAACCAGCGATTACTGTAGTCAACAAGGTTTTATTATGGCAATAAGCTTAGTATTGATATTGTTGAGGTTCCCCCGAAATACAAAGTACATCGTGTCAGACAAAAATACATTCCACTGACAGTGTTTAATATAATATGGAAAACATCAGTATTGGCCAAAGTATTCCAGAGAGGGAAGATATAAAAATGAGGATGGCAGGAAACTTTAGCTAATTTCTAACGTATCCTTTTACCTTTGACAAGCTGATATAAAGGTGGTAATTTCAGCAATAATGTTGAATTAACGGAAACACTTGCTCCCACTTTTATGATCACCTATTCCACGAGATATTTTTGATGTTCTGGTGATTACCAAAGTGTTGGAATACCCCTGAGTCCGAGTTGACTATTTGTACACAGCGTGTGCTCTGCATAAAAGTGTTGTGGTTGTGTTATAGCTTCACAGGAGGAAAGATGTACTTCCTCTCACACAATGAATTTCATCAGAACATCATTAACGTTATCATCCTTTGATCCCTTTTTCCACTGAATAGAAAAGCACTTTCTCTTGATGCATGTGTATACAGTATCATCCAACAAATCGGTGGTGAGCCGAGCTACTACCACCTTTCACCAGATACCTTTCGCATATACCCTGCATGTCATAGCCGAAAATAGAATAAGTTGGCAATGGAGCAAGTCATGAAAGAAAATATTCGTATTTGTAGGCAGCATGCTTCATCATCTTGAAAACATGGCGATGATCAGTAAAGGCCGTGTGGTATATAGTTTTGTAACAAAGTAGTATTAGCAGCAGATTGTGTGCAAGCAAGCACCAGGCAGGGCAGGTTTTTGTTTTGACAGAAGAGTAAAAAAGAAGAAGTAGAACAAAAACTCATGCAATTCACTTTTCTCCTTGTTCTCCGTTCACTTTCCTCGCACTCACCATTATTACCACAACCACTATAATACTATCACCACCGCCGTCGCTGCCACCAAAAACAACAGCCCAGCTTTACCAGGAAGAAAGAGGAGAGAGCGTGCATGCAAGCATGGGAGCAAGTCAGCAAGAGAAATGAAAACCAAGGTCTTGTGGACTCATAATTTAGCTACTTAATTATGCATGTATCCCACCCAACTTATATTATGATCAATGAATGTGCTCTTTCTCGTTCCCAGAGAATGAAAGTAGGAACCCTGTTTCCAATGGAATACTATATATTTTCAGTCACATGCACTTCTCTACACTACTTTCACGCAAAATATATTCCTCCATAGTCGGATGCCAAGGCAAGAAGAATTACCCGGACAGAGAACCCCAGACTATATTATTATACAACTTTGCAACATGAAGATATTATTTAGCACAATCAAATTCTAAAAACCTCTAGCTTTGCATAATGTACATTTTTCGTGTTACCCAAGCACCATACCAGAGAGTAGGAGAAGGAGGTTTTTTGGGAAAGCACGTTTCGAAAATGTGGGCAAACTGCGTAGGAACATAAACCGATTCTCAGATATTGATATTCTAGAAGATGCAATGGTTGCATATTATATGTATCTCTGTACAAGGCTGGCTGTCATGATGAAACTACCTACTTACCCATGGGTGTGGGGGTATTATTACTATTAGGAGGAGGGCGAAAGGAGAGAAACGCGTGCTTGTATTTTACATGTATTTTATGGAAGCAAGTGGTTATACGGGCAAGCCAGCTGGTCTACATGGTACTGCCTCAGTTTGCACATTGGATTCCATTACGACTACATCAAGTGGAATGGTAATGCCAGACGGATATTTGGAGCTTTCTCTTGCTTCTCCTTTCCGGCTGTTATGACTTTTTTGGAGGGGTTTTAAAGGAGAAGGGAGAGGATCAGGTTATATCATATTTTTGGATGACTTGTGTATATTTAAGTTATTTAAGCGGTACTTATTATGGTATGGTGGTTGCTGGTGGTGGTGGTGGCAGTGACGTGGGTCGGTGGTTAAGGCACCGAGCTATATAGCAGCCCTTTTATGTGTCTCTGGAAAGAAATTGAAAATTTCCAGGATGAGTTATTGTAATGAAGGTAAATTTAGTGGGAGTAATTCATTTATGGTTATACACGGCAGCCTCCTGCTGTTGGTTTTGAGAATGACATCAACTTGGGTTTACAAACTGGAAACATATGAAATTACATATATTTATATAGGAGCATCATCGTTTCAAAAGAGAAACTCAATATGTCCACATTTAAAAATACATTTAGATGAAGGCTGCGCATCACAAAAACGAGGATGTGATATAGTTCAGAATATATACGTACGTTTAATTGTTTTCACAACTTTTTACACGTGCTCAGACCTTTTACTACAATTTTCATATCTTACTAGTATGTAAAACTTAATTTAAATACATTTAACTCAATTACTCAAAATATAATTCAATAACAAAACATTGAATATGGCTCACATAGTATATGCTCTTGAAATTAAACTGCCACACCGTTCCACTGCTTATTTACTGCGCTCAATAATGTTATTTCTGGCGTAATATTTTTTACGTTTTTCATATATTTGCATCCTCAATTACATTGGTACAATAAAAATAGGAAAAAGGAACCTATAAAACCTAGGAGCATCTTGTACTGAATTTATTCACCCCAAAAGAACAACATACGGTCATGAGATACTACGTAAAAAAGGAACAAAACACAGGAAAAACTTTTTTGCACTTTCGATGAAAAACACAAATACCTATACATACTTCGGGAAAGAACCTTGCTATCAGCATGTCAAAATACAAAAAAAAAGTTTTTTCTCTAAAAGAAAGTAGCGGTGAAGACAAAAGTACTTTCACCCAAATGCATGCGTACACACATAGCAATGGGCCAATCTAAAGTTTTTGCCTTTTTGTACTTTATTCACTCTAGATTTACACACGTACCTATTTGCTACATGTTCATTCATGCTTTACCTTGTGTATTACAGTAGTGTGCAAACGTTATATTTTTGTCGGCTATTGCATGCATTGTATTACCTCAAAAATATAAAGTACGTGAGCTCCTGCTGCTTATAGCGTGTGTGCTAATGCATTTTGCACTTTAAAAGATACAATAGCAAGAAAAAAACATGCACTTTCCTTTTTAAGAGATAAAAAATTGTAATTTTACATAACCTACACCATTTCTTCCCTATTCTGATGCTCAAAAAGTGCGCTTTCTGCTACACACAACAATAAACTATACTACGAAACAAGAGCAAAAAGAAAACGACAACTTTCTTCGATCGTTGTCCCTCTTTTTTTGTCTTGTTTCTTTCATTTCTGGCCCCTTCTTATTTCTCGTCCTTTTGTACGAGACAATGGCAAGTAAAACTTAAAACGCTTGGCGATGATGCTGGCTGGCTGGTGGTAGTGCCCAATAAAGAGAATAAAAAAGGACGAAAAAAGAGGATGACGTGATGTGAGCAAGTGAGCTTGTTGTAATCTTGGAAAGGGCCCAGTCATTGTTATTATACATGATACAAAATCGAGCAATGTTTTTGTTAGATGCATATATAATGTATGTTGCCTCTATACGAAATTCTCTTTGTCTTATTATTACTATCAGGATTTTTTTCCTTTAGACAAGATGAAGAAGAGGCTGCTCGTCGGGAGAGCTAAGTAAAATGCAATATATTTTTCGTATGTCTTCATCTCACAGTATAGCTTTCTCCCTCCCTGATACATAGTGTGACCGATATAAGTAATAAAAGAGATGTGTATCCCATTTCTATATGCATACAAGTTATATCCAGACCTTGTCCCAAAGTGACTCTTTATTCTCGTCAGTCTTCTTTGAATTCGATTTGCATTCAGAATCTATGACTTTTCTCTCTTCGCGCTCATGTATGCTCCCTTCTGTGTATTACAGGGGAACGACTATATCCATCTATCTACTTTCCCATCTATCCCTACTTGAATGAAAAGCATGGATGGATGAATGGTGTGATAGGGAAAGTGGCAGCATAGTTTCTGCGTATGTACTGTGTACCCAGTGCTTAACCAACCTCAAGTGGCAAAGCACTTGATAAAATGATATATATTAACGTGTTGTGATAGTGTTAGTCGCTTTGTTCTTCTGGGAAGTGGAGAAAACGTAAGGGAAAAAACTTGGTAAGAACAAGAAGATATGATGATGATGAAGCAGAAGAATAAGCAAGAGAAAAAGTAAGTAACAGAACAAAAAAAGTAGTAGCAAAGCTAGAAATGGAATGAACTGGCGAGGAAGAGCTAAAGTAAAAAAGGAAGGAAACTGCACGGCAAAAGGGCCAAGGATAACGAGAAAAAAGAATACCACCACTGTGCCATGTATAATATGTCATGTCAGGTCAGACCAAGCCAGAAAAATAAAGAAATGGAGGGAAATGGTACATGAAGAGACAATGTGGACAGTGCTAGTACAATTGTGCATCCAATTTTGTTTCTAGTAGTACAAGATATTACAATACTCTCTCTTTCTCCAAACCCAAAATATTTTTGGCCTTAAGTCTTCTCAGTTGGACTATTTTTCCACACAAAAGTACAAGTAGGCGATACCACACCATATTTAATAGTGTACCTAGTTTTTCTACTCATTCATTTCATTTTTCTGGGGAGTTGGTTGACTTTTTCTTTTCTTAGTATTTTCCCCTTAAACGAGTCACTGCTTCTTTTTTTCGGGCACCCTCTGCACAATGTACAACTAACACAGGAAAAGTCTGAATTTTTTCTTTTCGACTTTTTCTTTCCGCGTTGACGAAGTGGTTACATGGTGCAAGTTGAAAGAAAAGAGTTCTCGCAATTGGTTGATGTGACACTTTGATTTCACAAGTTCCATCTTATGTCTATATACTTTTTTGTTTTATGGCCTGTTTTAAGCAAGAATGTATTCTGATATTCTGAACTGAAGGGAAAAAATCCTTATTTTCTTTACCCAGACTTGACTCTTTTGAGGTTGACGATATAGCCTATAAAACTTGGTAGTTTAGTCAAAGAGTCCGTAAAGTCAGCTAGTAGTAAATGCTAAAACTGTGAATCAAGAATGTAAAAAGGGTTAAAAGATTCGTTCTAGTAAAAACACAAGAAGTTGACTATGTGTTTTTATATATTTTAGCCATGTGTTTTAGAGCATATGCCATATCTCTGTCCAAGAGAGAGAAAGCATTTCATATTCTATCATGATGACTGGTTTATTTGCTTCATTCCTCCTTATTTTACCGATTTTACAAAAAAAAAGTTTAGCCGAAGAAGATGCAAAAGGAATAGTTTACTCTTTTTACAAAAGCACATGGAAAGAAGCAGACGGGTTTTGTCTAGCTAAAAAAGAGTGTATAAAGTTATATATTGAATGTGGAGGGAAAGGCGGAAGAATGAAAAAATAACTGTGTGGGTTCACATAGTCATGTTCATATATTTTGACTGACAGAGAAAGTAGTTTCCTGCAAGCCGCTTGAAAACTACATTGAAACTTAGTAGCACTATATACTGGCTCTCTTCTGTGCATATTTTATCATCCTCTCTATTTTTATGCATTTTACTTGATCCTTATTTTCTATCCACACATTTTATACTTTAATAGTGCAATCCATATTGTGGGGAAGCCTATAAAATGTCGCTTTTACGTATCAGAATAATAAAGTGTGTAGCTTGTATTGCATAATAGGCGCGCAATATGCATCCATTGTGTGATCTTTTACACCCTTAAAAAGTGTCATCATATCGGATAAGATGAAAAGCAAAAGAAAAAAACGCACAATAGGCTTCTTTGCCTGCTTTTGCTTTTGCTGTGAATAGAGAAAGGGAGACAATTCACAGTTATACTGCATCACACTACATTTTTTACAAAACCAGATCAGCTTGAAAAGATGAAGTTGCTACAAATAAACTTTGTGAAGAAAAAAAACTTGTTGTAAAAATTATAATAGACACACATGCACACAAGCTGGGCTGGCATAAGTAGCACTTTTCCAACTTATTTTTTTACTGAGCAAAGCGTTTGCAAAATGTTAGCATTTTTCTGTGTAGTAGCAGCGTAGGCAAGTGTAAAAAACATGTTATGCATATGAAAGTTTATCCAGAAATCGAGATCAAGCTCTGGAGGAGAAGCAGATGATATCATTTTCGTTCAAGCAAAAGAAGATGAAGTTAGTGTGAATGCAGAAGAGGACATTGTGCAATATCTTATAAAATTTTGCTGGTTGTGTGTGTATGATGCTGTTACATTGGTATGAAAATATAATGGTAACAAGACTCGTATTCTCCTCATCTTCTTTGTCTACAATTCTTTTCTAGAGAAGTAGTAGTAGTAAAGTATATTAGATACGTTTGAGTTTTGTCTTGAGAGACGCCAAGTAAGATTATGGGAAAAAATGGGACCATGTCTCAGTCACATATGGTCCCATCATCCAATCCCTATCGTCTCATTCCATTTCATTTTGACCTTACGACAGCGATACGATATCACTTTATCCATTCATTTCATTTCCATATGTACTCTGTCAAAACAGAGAAAAGAAAAGGAATAAAAAGCAGAGTGAAATGGGCGGGCTCGCATAGAAAAATAGAATTAGAAGAATAGAGAAAAAAGAAACGATTTTTTTCAGAGTGAGAAACAAAATAAAACGAACAATAATATGATAATATGTAATGCATAATAATATTATTTTTTACCAGGGTACACATTCACAGAAGGCTTTTTACTGTGCAAAAGTATCCTTCTCTTTTTTGTTTGATGACGATGATGATGGGTTGGGTGGGGTGTGTACGTTTCCTCAGCCTAGATCAAACTTCCTGTTTTATTTTGTAAAGAACCCCGAGTCCCCATCGTCCTCCAAAATGAGACTGAAAGTGAGACAAAAATCAAGTTTATAGCCATGGCTTTTGTACATAATTCAATACAAGAAGAAAGTATCCATGAGCGAAAAGAGTGTAAAACAAAGTTTTTCTCGTACAGGCGGGTTCGGTTGGCGGAAGGGCGGGTGTTGTCTTTCACAACTCATCTTCACTCTTTTTTCTGCTTTATTTTTTGGCAGTCATTATGGTACACTGCCTTTTTTATCCCAACTAGGGAAGGAAGAACATTCTCATTTTACATCGTAATAAATAAGTACATGAAACTGTCTCTTTGCTTTAGCTACTACTGTTCCCTCCTGTTTCATGATGATTACAATGTTTTATACAGAATTGTGCATGCATGCTTTCTCATATCAGGACAGTATCTTGTTTTTGTTCATTGTTCTATGCATCGCATAAGCACAACTCGTTTTCATATTTTTACCCCGGATTTTTTACTGGTGGTAAAAGTCCGTAAAGTGAAGTGAAAGTATATAGGATCCAGTAAAATAGTAAAATAAATTCCATCTGCCATATCACATCTTGTAAGTTTGTACGTGTATGAATATTGAAAGTTGCCAATCTTGTCTTTATCGCTCTCGTCCAGGGTCATTTGAAAATATTATGGTGTCATCAAGGCACTGCCACTGCCTATATAGCTTTTTTCTCTCTTTCTCTCACTAAACCTACTACTAGCCTACTATAGAGTATCAGTGCAAACGTATAAGGATTGTGAGTGTGGTGGTGCATTCATATTTTATATACGACATTGGTTTTTTCCTCATCTCATCAGAGTGTCATCATATCGTCTATCGCTGTCGTTTTTATAATAATCATACAAACTGGGTATATAAATTCATTTCATACTTCAACACACAGAAGATTGTACACATATGTCTCTATGAAATTATTTCCTGCTACCAAAATTACTTTTCTTGTGTTCATCTTCTCACAAGACGGCGGAACATATGCTGTGCTCTTGTTTTCCGGCTTATTATGGAGAATGGAAATGGGGCTCCACATGACTACTTCCTATTATTTGCTTTGTTTGCATTAAGTCAAGTTCAGTATACTTTTGGGCTCATTCTCGTACATAATTTATTTTGAAAGGACACGGATAATTGGAATGAATGAATGAGTATCAACTGCCGCTCCACTATCTAATAATATTACAATTTTCTTTTTCCCATTCTTGCTGGCAAGAAAAGACAACAACTCAGGTTTTATTGCAATCATCTTTACGATTATGGCCATTATGCATATTTAGTGTTACATTATAGACCCGTATATCAGGTACTTTGTGTGCACTCCCTTCTTTCTTTTTTCTCTCTCTGGCGGCCAATGTTGGGAAAAGCTGGAATGAATGAAGTCAGCAGAGAGTTTATACAGCAGAGCAGAGCAGCTCAATAATAAGCCCTAACCCGACGTTGCTCTTGATTATAACGAGCGATAACGGGAATTAGACAGAGTGTACGGCTAACAACATGGTTATCATCGTATGGTATGCGCTTCAGCTTCTGCCTATCTGTTTTCCCATGCAATATGCATGCATGCAAGTTGGGCGTTCTTTCTATCTGTAAATAAGGATTTGCAAATGCAAACAAGCTGTAGTGGATATTGAGTTGACTTGATACTGGAACTAATCCCTGTTTTTATCGCATTGAGCAAGTCTTTATTTCCATCCCAGAGTAGTAATAATAACAATAATGCATGCTATATCTATGCGTAAATACTTTTCAGCTGTACTATATAGAATTTGTGAATATCTGGAGCTGAAAGACATTCTTACACCGCACTTATACACACAGTTAGACGGAAAAAGCAAATCAAGTTTTATGCACACGACATCATCCACTAAAGTGGTAGAGGAAGGAAGAAATTCAACGCTTTCCAGCAATATAATTTGAATCTGTTGTTGTGAGAGACTTGAGTGGGAACTGATTGTGAGCGGGAAAGCAAGACGGGAAAAGCAGACCTCCTGACTGCTTCCTCCTCCTCGCAAGAAACTCCCACAAGAACAACACAGGTTGGCAGAGACACAAAACAAGTTGTAACAATGTTTTACCAACAAAGTTCTGTTGCTCTGCGTGCCATACTAAATGTACATAGCAATACTAATAATAATATCACTGGAGATATGTTCAAGTTATCCATGCATAACTCCATATTGTCTTTGTCGTTGTTGTTGTCATCATCAGCCTCGTATCATATATTATTATTAGCATTCTATAGAAAAGGGGAATACAAGACGAGTTTGAAGAACACAACAGAGGAAAGATGAACCTTTACCAGAAGACCGGTAATAGAATGGAGAGGGTTGTTGTTGTTGTTGAAAAGGGAAATTGTGCATTCATGAAAACTAGTCGTAATCGTAACGGTGATGATGAGCTGTGAGTAAAAGTAAAGTAGCTGTTTACTTGTAGGGCTGATTTTATATATAAACACAAAGTGTTACCTATCTGCTTATACGGAGTTTACTATATGGCATGTGCACGACATGTATACTCCGATGAACTGGTTGTTTAGCGAACACGCTGATGATTGCAAAGGACAATGATGATCATGGTACTACCAGTAGTACGTTGGTCCTTCCTTTAGATAGGCTTTCTTTCTTCTAGTATTGTTGTTGGTATTTTAGTGGCTGTAAGTAGTTGAGAGCAAGGAAAAAGCGGTGTGAGGATCATGATGATGTTGATGATGGCAGCGGCATGGTATCAGCCTGCTCTAGATTCATAAAGACACTTCATGATGATGATGGGTAATTTGGCAGTATACACACATTCTTATAAAAAAGCAGCAGAAAATTCGTGTAGGTTGTAGTATATATGGAGTTAAAAAGCTTTACGGAAAGTTGAGCTCTTATTATGAAGTGCCTATAGGATATATATGTGTCATATTATTTCCTTTTTTGTTGATGTTTCTGATATACGCTTATACAATGATGGCTACTGAGTACATGGAACAGGGAGAAAAGTGACTGAAACGAGAAGTTGTTGTTTCGATGTTGTTCTTTTCCTGTACGAGCGCTACTACTATACTAGTAGAAGTCGCACTACTACTCAACTCCAACTTGAATCCTCTCGTCTCCCATTGTCTTTCACTGGGGAATGAATGGGCAATATAATGGCACTTTCCTCTCGCATTCGTATTATTAGACATGCATATTATAATAGACACATATACATTCATGACTTTAAAAGGGTGACTTGCGAGTGTGTCTCTGACGAGAGGAAAAAGTACAAAAGGCAGTGAAAGCCAAACTATGCAAACCAGAAAAGGAAAATGCAAAAAAGTAAGAAAAAAGAGAAGAAAATAGCTTGTTGTTGAGGATGAGAACAAGTATTGTGAGAAGGAAAATAGAGAGAAAGCCAAGAGAAGAGGATTTGCTCGTTCACGTCTTTTTTCTCACTCCTTCTGTTTATGGCTGTAATCTTTGACTGAAGATTGTACTTATCATGCTAATTTAACGACCATCATATCAACTTTTTTATACATGCACACATGTAAGAATAACATATCCTGCTAAGATAGTATTAACTTATTTCCTTCCTACCCCTTACTTTCCCTTTTTATTTCTTGTTATCACACTTTCAAAATCTACCTTTATCATAATAATTTTACTGCAAAAAGATTACTTTCTTCTTAAGGTTGTGTGGTATGACTGCTTTTAATAAAGAACGGAGAAGAAGTTGGTCCAAGTAGAATAAGTTTGCTTATTTCAACGCATATTATGAGAATAACCAGTTGAAGACGTTACAAAACAATTACATGTTACTCATATAATAAAATGTTACACATGTTTTAAGTACAAAATAGTACTAACATACCAGTTCAAAGTATTATTTATGATTTACTTAAATTCCATTTAGTTTCATTGTCATTGAAAGTGTCAATGTAGCTACAACACGCCTAGGTGTGTCATTGGAATTGGTTTTAGCCATAAGCCTTGGGGTATTTCTCAAAGTACCCTCATTCCATTCCACCTGTTTTATAAGGTTTATAAAGTTTTTAGTGTCCAAAATACTAGATATGCAAATGAATGCATCCCACACACAAGTATTTACACTTGTTTTTTCATAATGTCTATTTTTAGTAATTTTCTATTTTTTCATTCATGTCTGTAAAATATTCTTACCAAAAGAAAGTAAAACTGACCTCATTGGAGTGAAAGAAATAGGCAGAGTAGTCGTCTGCTATTACAAAGGAAAAAGGTATATGTACAACATTAAAATATTAACATTAGTATTTGTGTATATTCACTGTTTGGATCCCAATGACAAGAAGTCGACCCGTTTTCTGGTATATACTATGTTTGTACAAAAATGTTCCTTACACAAGGTTGGAAAGGATACATTTAATATGGTAACCTTTTTAAGATTCATTTTGCTAGAGCATGTTACTCTTCGTCCACACAGCTTATTCCAGTGTCACTAACAAGAAATGAAAAGAGGGGTAGAAGGGAAAAGAAGGAATTGAAATGTTTTTCCTTTTTCATTCATTGTATCATATGGCTCTATCTTTATGTTCTTACAAAACCCAATTCAACTGTGGATGGACCTTTTTATATAGAGGATATTAGAGAAAGTGAGAAGTATCAACACTTGGTTTTTTCCAAGAGAGAAAGAGAACGTCTGGAGAAAGCAGACGATAGAGTGATACCAAAAACAGCTCATCGTCTTTTTCTTGCTTCGTGTGTAGTACAAATTTGTTAGGTGGTTCAATGTTGGTAGAGTAGTGTGGCGTGGTGGTACCGTGTTTTAATGTGAATACCTCTTCCCTTCTTCTGACACCTCTATTCTTGAGCCTAGCGCTACTACCATATACTGCTACTTCTCTTATCTTTCTTCCAGCACCAAACACTACCAACCAACTCATCTCCTTTCTGTCCTTCTGATACCTCTTGTTGAAGAAGAAGAAAAACATTCACACGCAAGCAAATCTGATCATCATGGCTCACTCACACAGACACACACACTTTTACCAACTAACAACTTTTTCCCACTTTCTCTCGCTTTCTCATATCCAACTACCCAAACTCATGTCATTCCGCCTCAGCACTTTCCTATTTTTGGAACGAAACAGGAATAAACTGACTTGGCTGAATAAATTTGCACGTAGCAGCGTTCTTGTTAAGGAAAATAAAATAAGCGTAAAAACGCCCACTTAAATATCTAACAAAAATTGGAGGATGTACATTTTTATTTAGTCTGTTGAAAAGTGGGAAATACATCGTTAATGAAATTGTGCCAACAAAAAGAAAGGACAAGAAGGGATAAGCCAGCACATGTCTCAGTTTCTTGGAAAAAAGCTCAGAGAAAGTAAGGTCTATCAATATAGGCAATGTCCGTCGTCGACCATCCCAATAATATTTTACATTAGCTTCTGCTGAAACAGATGTAGCTCCAATTACATTTGAATTTATGGGGATTGTGATAAAGATGATGGTGATGATGATACTATCTTTTTTTATCTTATTAACCTTTTTTATTTGCTTTTGTGAAATTGCAGGTGAAAATGCAGTGTCAAACCCGATTATCAAGCTGCCTGATAACCTGGAAGGCCTAAACCGTGCCGAGCACTTTCCTAGCCAGCGGCATCGTTGGAATACTAATGAGGTATGTTCTATCACATTCACATTATTAAGCCATACTAAACTACGGGGTCATTCTACATTCTAAACGTATATACTGCATATATGCTATTCGCTTTACTGGCTTTTCACACATATTTCAAAGCTGTACCCTGATACCTAGCTCAAGTATGCAGCGATACAGAATATGAGTCGTTTTCTTGGCAATTCCGTGTGAAAAAAGTGTCCACTTTTTACAGGCAATGCAATACACACCTTCATTTATTCAAAACTTCTGGCAAATGGAGGACTGTGGAATGACGACTACATATACTACTGAAAAATCTTCATGGAATTTTTTATAGAGAGATGTCATCTCTCGGTCTTCTATAAGTACATTCCATTTCAAAGTTAACTTGTAGTAACTGTTACACATTCCCATTTTGCTCTCATAGGGCCAGCTATTTTTGTAGCGTTATTTTGCTTGCCATCTAATTTACACAAAGAGACATAGAAAAGGGAGCAAGTTCAACATGGCTCATCTCACAGAAAATGATGGCAGTCACTAGTCATAGCATTGCATTTCTTTTGGTCATGCTATTTTCCTCTCTTTTAAGAGTTCAAGATGATAACTACAAGTGAACGTAGAAAAAGACGACGTAGTTTGTATAATAATATGACATTGGATGAGTATAGTGAGAAAGTAGATGGCAGAGCAAAACGATCATGAGAACGATGATGCAATGACAATGACGGGAAAGAGGACGGCGAAGATCAGCCAAGTCAACTTGATGATGATGGTGGTGGTGCTGGCTATGATGAGGACGATTCTGTGTTTTGTCCTTTTTGGATAGATAAACGTGTAGTAAAAAAGTAGGGAATGGGGAAAAGTAACTGTGAAAACCACAAAAGTACTAGAGAACAGTCGTTTTTGTGTATGTTGTTAGAGTAGAAATGGCGGGTAAAAAGGGACAAAAAGGGAATGCCATTTTTCGGCCCTTTTTACTTATTTCTCCATCTTCCCCACATAACACGGCTCTATATTTAGCCATTTCAGGAAAAGAAAGTAACATTTTATTTGTAGTATTTTTGCGCACATATGGGTGTAAGGCCACGTTTTAAAAAGGCAAGGATGAGAGAAAAGAGGGATATTATGTGTTTGTTACGGTGGGTTTTACACATTCATTCGTTGGAAAAAGAGAAAGAGAGAAATGGCATGTTATTTTTTTAGGATGATGATTCTGTGTGTGTATGTGTTAGTGGCTTTTCCACGTTCTCCGGCTGTAGTCACAAAATGAAAGTAGAGTATATTATGTAGATATTATGGAAGTTGGAAGAGTGGAAAAGGGGAGCACTTGGCAGAGTTGTTGATTGAGAGCAATATCCCAAGAGAGCCTAGCACAGCAGATGAGTTTTTGTAACAAACGTAGCATTAAATGGTCAATTATTATTATGGCAATAGTAACAGTACATTTTCAAACCGAAGTGTTTCTGGTGGTACATTTTCTCAGTTGTAACGGAGAGAGTGATGTGATATGTTAGCTGAAATTTGTGCTTTTGTGTGATGACTTTGTTGATGCTCAAAATGTGGAGAGAAGGACAAGTCGATCCCGTTTTTGAAAGTCATTATTACAACTTCATAGTAGCAGTTCATTTTGGAGGATGATGATCATGGCAATATGATGATATCATGAATGACTTCTCTATAATGATGATGATGCCATTTTGTTTTCCTCATCTCTAGCTTTAATTCTCTCTCTCGCTGTTTATGTTTCGGGCCTTCTTTTCCCACAAATTCAGTGCATTTTATTTTTATTCGTATTTTATTACAAAATGATTGCGAGCTTTCAATAGAAGCGGAGCCGAGAATTAGAATGGGATATGGAGAAAGCGTAGTATATGGTAAAGGGATTCCAATAGTTACAAACAACAGTATTATAGTTCTGGGTCAATAATAGGTTTATTGCAATACTCCACTCCTCACATTAATACACCGCTTCTCTCTGTTCCTGCTTTCAGCGCTTTCACAACGATATACGTAACATGCATAATTAAATGATTATTAGGACTGCCACGAAAATGTTTTAATGTAGGTAATTAGACTGAATGGGGAATTAGCTTTTTGAATTGCATAAGGGAATTTGAGGCCTTGTTCTATGGCGCGGTTGATGTGGAACGGCGCAATGATGGTGGCGAAATGTATTTGGCTCGACCCACGAAGCGATCCCACTGCTAAAATATATCATAAACATTACAATTGTTTGGTATTTGCTAGTTTTAGGATAGTAGTGCATTTCATGCAAGCCAAAGCACGGGTATGTAAATCGTTTGTGTACCACCTACTTGTTCTGGTTCAGATACTTTTTAGCTGGCTTTGTTCATTTCATTTTATGTATGTCTTTTTTCTCTTTTAAAACGTAAAATTTAGATTTGGTTTTCTTCTGTTATAGTTTCCATTTATACGTATTTGCAGGCGAAGAAAACATAGTGACGAAAGTAAGTGGCCTGACTAGCTTTCTAGGTTGGTTTCCAGCTTGGACTTGGCTTTCCCGCTTCCCTTTGTGTGTGCTTGTTTTCCAGAGAATATACATGTTTTCATACTCTACTTATCCAGCACGACATGGCCTTAGTGCAGAATGAAAAATGAATGAGTATCATGTACATTCATTAATATGTGTGCAGTAACAGTAATAATAACGAGCCTGATGATGGCGATGACGAAGCTCTTAAGGCTTTTCTTGGTTATTACATTCGCTAAGTTTCCTATATATTGTTATGTGTGCCATCTGCTTGCACATTATTGCATGTCAGTGTTCCCTTGTGTTTATGAGCTTTGTTATTTTTCTTTCCTCGTTACCTTCAGAAATTGTTCTGCTTTATGCTGTTATTAAACTTGTTTATTCATATAAACTCACAATCATTCTTCTATATGACTTGTTCTTTCTGTTAGTTTTGCTTCTTCACCCCTTTTTTCTTCGCTCAGTCTCCATAAGCTCCTTTTCAGGCGTAGCTCTTTTCAAGGATATAAATGAACGCATTTAAGTGTGTGTAAATCCGTTTTTCACTCGAAAAGTCTCACTGGATTTTTTTCTTCCTATCGTCAGCACTATCATCAAAATCTTTGCCCATTTTGCTCGTCTTGTGACGAGTAAGCGGATTACGGTTTTGCGTTTAGTTCTACACACTACGTAAAACTTTGACTGGGTGTTGTTAACGCTTCCTTGGTGGGGTGGTATGCGCTTGGTCTGGTACGACAGGGAAATGCATGGGAGTTGGGTTCTACTTCACTGCTTGAAAGTTCACTTGACAAAGTGCATGTCATTGAGCTCCGTAAGGAGTTCACGAACAAGATGAAAAAACCAAATTGGTATGTGAGCGAAATGAGATGTATTTTTCACACACTGGTTGTAAGCCTAATAATTCACTGAGAGCACACAAAACCAAATTTATGTGACTTATATGTGCAGTGGGTGCTGCATAACTGATGTACTTACGAACGTACTTTTCAATACCGATAATGTCCTTTAGTCCTTTCACTTTTAAACAACATACATGGAAATCAAGGATATACCTTGTTGTGAGTGTAACAAATCAGAAATATACTTAATCTAAAATCTTAATATTCAATATTGATTTAACTTCTTTGTGTATCTCAGAAAACGTTTTTTTGTTTTAAAAAAGACGTTAAATAACTTTAGTACACAGACGTAAGATACTTACACATTTATTTATCTGCCAGTACAGAATAAAACAAATTTTATTACATTCCAAAAATTACCAAAAAAAACGGTCGTTAGTGAGTTTTTCCTCGGAAATTCATAGCCATTTCCCACATTACTAGAAGAGATTAAAGTATCAGAGTGATAACATCAATCTTGATTCAACGTTCAGCTTGACTTTCTCGCAGTTTAGGTTACACCACCTTACACTCCTATACATAACTTGCACATTTACAATATTATTTCCTCTGCTCCTTTGCATGCATATTTATTATATTTGCTTTTCCCAAAACGGCACAGGCTTGTTGCTGCCCGTTGGTCGTGCCTATATCAATGACGGTCCTCCCTCACTATCATGAAGTTCGTACATGGTGATCAAGCCCAAGAGTGCACACATGAAAATAGCCTTTTCAAACCTACATTGCTTTTTTGTTGCTACTCGTCTCTTCCTACCTTTCTCTTGCCTTTAGACTGTGTGTAGCACCATTAGAAAATGCATTTTTCAAGGATAAATTGCCCAAAAAGTTAAAAGAATTATAAGCCGTTCTATAGGCATTCATCCACACAAGCGCTCGCACTAGCCCATATTTTATTTTTATCCAACTTCTCTAACGAGTATATTTCTAATGTTGTATCCTTCTCTACAAGAACTATGTGTATTCATGATGATTTATCTGGAATCATGGAAGCCATACTTTGGTTGGTTTTTAGGGTTTAAAAGACCATTACGGTTATGGCTTACGTAACTTACACCATCACCATGAATGAGCCACACGCAGACACAAACAACAAAAAAGCTGAAGGTGGAAAAAGAAACTACATACACGTACATACCAACAGACTTTTTTCTGGCTAGTTCAAGTATTAAAGGAAAAGTTACACTGTGAGCACTTTTCGCATGCAAAAGCCCATCCCACAAGTTCAACAATTTTTTCGCCTCAACTTCTTTCCTCCTTCTTGGTTCCTTGTTTTTACTGGATGGCCATTAGTTGCAAATATGATAGGATAGCAAAAAAGATGTAAGTTTGGCCATTTCATCTACTCTACATGTATCGATATACGTAATAACGAATACTAGCTCGATAATATAAACCATTTTGCAAAACTTATTTCCATTTTATACACTCATCCCTACATTCTCCTTTGGAAAAATTACCCATTTTCTTTCTTATTTGCACTAGATTAAAAAAAGAACTATCGCATATTCTCCTTTGGTAGTAGGGCACCACAGATAGAATAATGAAATGAGCGTAAAAAATGCATACATTGCGTAGGCATTATATAAAAATGGTATTTCGGGATTAAAAATATGGACGATCAAGTGAGCAAGTTGGTTGAGTGTGTGGTGGGGAAATGGGTTGATTCATAAATTGTGGCCTCATGAATAAACAATGACTTTGCAATCCTCTTTTCGGTTCTTTGTATTATTTAACAAAATAATAAAATGCAATTTAAAATTACAGCAACATCCTATATGGTACACTTGTACAAATGGTATTAGCAGTTGTAGAGTTACTCTAAAAAATTTTCTTTGTTTCTTTTTTCTCCCCGACTGTCACACTTACAGTGTCTAAATCAAATTTGGATTAGAATTTATGCGAACACAAATCGTTTAAAACTGTCTCTCCTTGAGAATAACTCCAAAGCAATTTTGTAATCACAAAGTGGAAAGCAGAGAGTACAAAAATAGAAGAGAAAGCGAACATAGAAATAAAATAAAATAAACAAAATCTACGGAGAAGAATGTTTTGGTTAATGCATTTTGCATTTTTAAAAAGCCCAAACTGTTTGTAAAGGTAGAACATTAAGTTGACTAATGTATATAGAAATGTTTACTTATCCAAATTGAGACATTTATGGTAGCATGTCTGTTTGAGAAAACATTGCAATAAAAATAATATAATTTGTCAAAATGTAAATTATTACGTTGAATAAGTGCGAGAAGTCAAGGAACAATTTTTACATGCATGCACACAAATGTTTACATTTTGTACCAGCTTTAGGCACACACTGAAAATATTCAATATACAGAAAGTAATATGTTAGCAGCGTAAATAACCATAATGTGTTACTGATAATAGGTTTGTTGTTCTCTTGTTTCTTCTAACAAAAAACGCTGTCCCTGAAATGTGTAGTATATCATCATGCCATCATGTTCGCGCATATCTACAGGAATGTAGTACACAGACAACAATTCTATAGGATTGGGCTTTTCATATATGTTGCATGTGTATTTCCGAATAAAAGCAACTAAACTGGTGGTGCATGGTATTTGGGGACGAGAAGGAGAGAGAAAGGGAGAGAAAAAAATGGTCTGACAGGAATTCAGAGATATCGTAAATGAATTGGGAGAACTTGTAGAAAGTGACGGACTGTTGTGACTGAGTGAATGGGAAAGGACTTGTATGATTTCGAATAAAAATGCTTTCATATAAATATCACATTCAGTTTTCTTCTTACTTTCAACATGAACAACATACTACACATACATATTTTTGGTCATAGTTCCCGCTAATTATCAAGTAAACGAGTATAAAGAGGGACATTATTTCGAGACATTGTGTGGCGGAATCTAGGAAGTGAATCGCATAAAATTTTAGCTCTTGCCCCAAATGTCAAACTGTGTACACCATGATGCCGAAACACGTTTCTTGTTTACTCACATCTTTTCGATCGAATAGATTAAACCACAAAAAATATTTGTGCAGTTGGATGCCATGAGTAGATTGACTTTTAGAGGAACAAAGGAACACCAGCCCCCAGCTAAGACAAATCAAAACCTTTTGTGTATAAAATATGTGTGCATACTTGCACATACAAAAAGAAAACATGACGCTAGATTTTTCAATCGTATGGACTATATAGCTTTCACTTAATTCTTGTTATTCTTGCTTGCGGTGATAATCAGATGACGAAGTGAATGTGACTAAAAGCAGCATTATATTATAAGTTTATAAGTTTTAATGCTATATCCAAACTTCTTGAATGTATATTACATTGTAGGAAATTACATAGAGTTGGCGAGTGTTGACTTGATTGAGTTAATAATAAGACGGGCATGTACTATTTTCAGATTTTTTCTACAGAAAAGCGTATGTATTGTCAGAGGACAACATATAAATACTCCGTACATTCTTTTTGTACTTTTTTATTTCTTTCTGGCTGTACGTGTCTCCTCGGATTTGGACACATGAGGAGTAATAAAAAAGTCTTATGAATATGTACGGCTATATTTCTGTCCAGTAAGACCAGAACGAAAAGCCAAATACCATCAAGAGCAACCGGCTTACGGGCATGTAAAAAATTATAAACACGAAAAGTTTTCTCGGTTTGATATCGATATAAAAACACAACAACCTTGTGGTATGTCGTACGTTTCCATCTATAAAATTCACGGGGCTTAGCTCTTATCCTTATGTTTTCATGCATATTATTTTTATATTATCAGAATCAGAATATTATTTCGTAGGTATATAATAATAAGTAATGTGAGTGAACATTGAGAAAAAAGTGAGATAGGCTACTGTAGGTGGGTTTTTACAGTTAGTAGGCTGAGTTGACTTGAGCTGGCTGGAAAACGAGGGTATTTTTGTTAGTTGCATGTGAGCATGTGATTTAATGTTTGGATTTATGGATTTGGGCGAGGTCGCAAACTTGCACTGGACACGGGGCTCTACATGCTCATGTAAACTCGGACAAAGCTCCAGTATTCTCTCCTTTCCTATATTTCAGCAAAGCTTGGCATTTTTTCTGTTTTGTGTGCTTTCCTAAATAAGTTTGACTTTTATCAATATTTTCGTATTGTTTATGAGCATTTCATGATGCTTTCTGCTTGCTTACTCTCTGATGCTCGTTCGTGTACTTATTATAAGCTTGACTGATGAAGCTGGGAATGAAAGTGTGTGTTTTTTACATTTTGCCCTTTGGGATGTACCTACAAGGTACCTACATGGTGATCAGTCTACAAAAAGCATGCATGTTTTGTTCATTCATTATATTTTCGCAGGATTCCCTTTTCAGATTTCAAAATAATATGGTAATGAGAAAGATATACATTTTTTCGTGTAACAGTGTCACTGATAACAGGTAAAATATGAGGTGCAAACGCAAATCCGCTGCTTAATACGCGAGCTCCGGTAGTGTGCCCGGTAAGCCTGTCGGATAGGTAAATTATTCAGCATTGTTTCTTTCCAGCAATAAATCTGGCTTTTGATCAGATTGAGAGAGTTGCGAGAGGTCGCTTGATAGGACTACTCGCAGTGAGTTGATATGATATGTCAATGAAAAAATGGACAATGTCCGGACTTGGGCGAATAGAGAAATAATACATCATTTAACCCTGCTGTGCTCAGAAACCACAAGAGAAAAAATTGGATGGTAGTATCGCATGAAAAGAAGTAGAGAGATTAAAGATGCATGAACAAATGAAAGCTTAAACGTTCTTTTTGTAAATAAATATGCCTACTATTCACCGTGTTGCTACTTTGCCTTTTATAATCACAGTCTAAACAAAAAGCATGCATGCCTGTAAAGAGTAATGAAAATGAAGCAGATAAGACGGTTTTGGTCATCATAAAATCAAATCGATTTTTGCGTCATAGTAAGAATCATTAAAGTTGTATTAACCTTGAAACCAAAGAGCCGATTATTGCATTTTACATAAAATTGTTTGAAGCAAACACATTTTGCATAGTATACCGAAGATACAGTATACAGCTAGTGTAGAGTAGTAGTAGACTATAGAACAGCTATATCTGACCGGTAGGATGGGAAAGTAAAACAACTTTTCAATTTTCACACATGCAACAAAAACCATGAAATTCACTTGATGATTGGTTTTGAATGTTCTCTACAAGGCAAACTCATTCTTATACAGTTACAGGCACTTGTTTTGCCTGTCTGTCATGCTTTTATAACACAAATCCAGGAAATGAATGCAATCGAAATAAATGTAGTGATTTTTTGCACAGCTTTGATAGGCTTTGCTCAAGAAACACTATTGAGAAACTATGGTCAAAGCATACAAGCTGCTTCTCCATCCAATACTACAATACTATTATATACCTACAACAAAACCTCATGGAAAAGGAAATTGTGGCAAAGGAGCAGCGTATGGTGGAGGAGTTGGAACAAATTTATTTAATATTCATTGAGAAGTGTTTTTGCAACCAGTTTTTGTTTTCTTTTTCTTGAGAATAACCCATATACAAAATAAAAATACATTACGTGCATGATGTTAGTATAACACAAACATATTTCATAACATAAAAGCACAATAAGTTATTGGTTTTGCGTTTGCCCACAACCGACGTATACCCCTCCGGTCTAGTCAAACAAAATCGAGAGTATTAATTTGAACAGGGGAAAGGCATTTTATTTTTAATATATTATTGCAATGAACCTTCTGCAGCTTTGTCACTATTAATTCTACCTTGTTATATATGTTAGTTGAATGTGTCTATCTATCCATCTTTCTACGTAGCAGCGTGAGTTTTTTCCTCTTGGCACAAAATTGTTATTATAATTTCATGAGCGTGCCTGTCAATTCAAATCTACTGCTTTCTGACTCTTACTCCCCGCAAAACCTTATACACGTGACTGTATATCTAAATATCTAGATTTTTTGGAAGAGCATGATATTCTACTTTCACCCTTTCTTCTTGTCTTCTTAGCCTACCGATTGTAATCAAACTCGAAAGTTAAGTCCACGTAAGAACAAAGGAATATTATTAGATTGTCTATTTGTACCACGGTGTTGTTATAATTTTTATCGCACAACACGGTGTGTGATGAAATGACTCTATCTTTTATAGTTTTTCTCTCTGGGTTCTCTGACGTAATATATATAATAAAACATGTACCGAAACCTACGAGACCTATTTAATCTCGCTAGATACGCATGCACTATAGTAAATAGCAGAGAACTATGTACCTCGGTTACCACTCACTCAACTCAATTACTTTTTCATCGTAATGCACCTGGACCCATATCATTTTTCAGACCGGTCACTTCATTTTATGCCTAGCATTAATATAAAATGTAATATATACTCTATATCCATATAACTTTTATTGAAATATATACACAAACAGTAAATAATCATGAGCAAGAAAAGTGGGAAAACTGTTTGGTCTAAAATATGTTGTGAAATGAAATGCCCTTGCACTTGTGTACTCTCATATTTTTATGTCTAATTACGAAGCATCAAGTAATTTCCTTAAAGCTGACCGTATGGGTAGAAATGTTGAAAGCAAATAAATGTTCCATGTGAGAAAAAGTCGTGAAACGTGTGATCGGAAAAAGGCATTTCCCTCATTTGTGCCATCGAATTTCTCTTTTTTCTTTATATTTAAAAATTATCAACGTTCTTTTCTCAAAAAGCACAAACTACATCATTGGTTTTTTGCTTAAACACAATATTGCATGTGACGGAAGTGCGCGTAACGAGTTTTTACTTTACGTAGAACGATTATTAAAAGTAGTTATACTAAAAAGAATCCCGGGAAAAGGGTTCGTCTAAATAGCAAAACTCTTAAATCGTTCTTCTTTCTAATATCCGTTAACATATTATCTTTCATACTTGTCTTTGAAGTATATAAGGCAGTCAATAGTAAAGCTCCAGGATCATTTTTATAATATTGATATAAGGGGAAATGAATGAACTTTTTAAAAGTTTTTGTATTAAAGCTATCGTACAAATTAACTTGGTTGATGTGTTTTTTCAAAGAACATTTTCTATATGCTTTTATGTTCATTTTAAAGAAATCCACTTGAAAAAGGAGGCTGATAGACACTTGGCCTATTCAAGAATAAAGAATATACTAATTTAGCTTTTACATAGATAAAGAGTCTATGGGTGTTCTTGCTAAAAAAAAGTCCAAAAAGTGACTGACTGACTGAGTGTGTAACGTACACTGTACAACTGCTGCTGCTGACGAGAGAAAGACCATGCACGCAAAAGAGTTGAGACGAGACTTAAGTAATGGCACAAATCTCCGAATACGAAAAAAAGTTTGATCTCATTTTTCGGTTAATTTTCCGTGATGAGATGAACTCGCTCAGCTTATTATACTGAACTCCAGTGAATGCCACCAAGGAGAAACAGAAAGGAGTTAAGAATAATGGCCTATACACGTGGTATACGAGCTGTATAATATAACAAAAGAGAACTCAACGGATGAATGAATGAGACTGTAGGAAAAAGTGAATGAAATCCTTGCAAACAGAAAGAGCTGAGAAAAAGTTAAACACAAGTGAAAGTGCATCCTTTCATTTAATAACGCTATTAAACACATTAAAGGCATGAAAGACTTTTCATACACTGAAGCATTACGTTTGGATTTCTTTATGAAATATTTGTACCACGAGATACTGCGTGCACCCTTTAAAAGAATATATGCATATGAAACAGGCACGCCTCGTTAGTCTTAGCAGCGGCAGCTGGTACAATATGTGAAGTACATCTGGACGATCTCTTTATATGCCACTTTAAACGTACCTACGCTTTCTTTCTTTCATTCATAATTTTCAAGAGCAGTTTCTAATTTTCACTAAATTTGCATTTAAAAAGAAACGCATCAAACAGTTGGCTAAACAGCTAGACTGGAAAAATTAAAGTGGTTCTTCTTCCATTTTCTGCGATAAAGAAAAAACAACATCTAAAGCAGGAATATGACTACCTCAAGAAAATCTCTCAACAGTAACATTATACAATATAATAAAAATAATGAACCAACGTGTGACTTCTAACAAGCCAAAACAAACTTGAAAGCAAAACTGCGTGTGTGTCAAGCTGTATCACTTGTATGAGCACTTATTGTATGAGCAAGCTAAACTTGTGATGGAAGAGTCTATGCCCTAAAAGAGTCCTATTTCGACAGGTAAAAACAAAGCGTGTCATCCAACAAATAGCACTACACCACGAGCCTAAATGTTATCACTATAGTCTAATTGCATTATACGACTTACCACCATTAACTATTTATCACATGGGGGTATTCGCCTGTAATCCTCTTAAGGTACTGGTGTTTGTCAATATGGCACTAAACCACAAAAGTACTAATGGTAATGGTTTGTTAGCTACCTTTAGATAAAAAGAAAGTATATGTTCATAAAGTTAAAGAAGCTTTTCAGCTCCTTAAAATCCTTCTAAAAGCTTTCTCTATTACAGTACATGTATCGATCTTTATGGATTAAAAATTAATTTGCAAAGCTATAAAAAGTGCGTATGGAACAAATTGTGCGAGTATGCGTAAAAGTAAATGCTAAATTGCCTTTATGCACACACAAATCGTACTTGCATGCAATTGGCGTTTCAAGTACGTTCAAAATTGCCTTCTTCAACAACTCGCAAATCCATTATATTCAGTAGTTGGCTTTTATTCCCGGTTTGTAGCTAAGTGCGTTTTGTTTGCCACAACTAACGATGTTTGCATTCTCTCATAAAATATTCTTTTGTGTAGTAGTACCCTTCAACTCCTTTGACCAGCCCAAATACCACACGTCCATGAAAATTTCTATCCACCAAAAATATTTTTGCATGAATTCTATCAACGTCAAAAGTAGTCATATAGTCATGTAAAGTAACCAACCGGTGAGGCTTCAACACATTTTACACTTTACTTGCGTATAAAAGGAGGGTTGATAGTAATGTAAAGGCGTTGGTATAAAACCTTTCTCTATTATTATGTAACGGAGGAACGGCTCTTTGAAAGCTCATCGGCAAGGTCCAAAGAGAAAAACGAAGTTTGTTATTCCTGCACCAAGATACAAATTTGCTCTGAAGCTTTCTCTTGTTCCTTCAACGTTTCGTCGTTTAAAACATCAAATCATTTCACGTGGTAGACTTGTACAGTGCAATAGCAGCAACAACAAAACCCAGGCACAATATCATCCAAGCCTTTTTATTCCGTTTTTGTGTGCTGTTTGAAATACACATTTATATTAGCTTGATATGATAAGAAAGGGGTTACTTTATACTCTTATGTGCGTATTATCATCAACGTTATTATTATGCCGGGCATATTTGTCAATCTAGATCTATTTATATGTGCATTATGTCTGGCATATATCCCTATCTACAAAACCACCACAAAAGAAACTTTACCACTTCCTTTTTGCTGAATGAATGGATGAGTGGGTGAGTGAATGAGAAAGCATGCACTTGGGGAAATTCCATGGGGAGTATTGTAAAATTACAGATATGTACTCATTCCTTACTTTTTAGATTTTTTCTCTTTCTACTATTATGGCAGCGTGTTATATTATAGTAACAGTCATCATCATCATCATAATATGTACCTACACATTATTATTAGTCTTCTCGTTCCCCCATTACCATCGCCATCATCATAGTCGAGTCGTTTTTAAAAATGACTTTCTTTTCGGGGTACGAAGTGAATGAGTGAAAGCGGAAGGATGTCGTTGTGCTAGCGGAGAAAGGGAGAAAAGAAAGGAAAAGCTAGTATAATATAAACTGAGAAATCTACATGGTATATCTTTTGCACATAGACACATGCACGTTTTATTTATGCACTTATGTATTATCAACACTTGGGAAAGAAGGCACATACGCAATATTGTTTATCAGATGGAGAGGCAAATGAGACAGCGAGTCTGTTTTAAGCTCATTAATATTTCGACTACGTGTTGGGTTTACCCAGACAGAGTGCCTACACACAGAAGTAAGCATTGCCATGTGTGCGGGCTGTTTTCCCCTTCCTTCATACTCTTCCGTTCTTTTAAAGACTTTGAAAATGTCACACACTACCGCACCAGACGATGGAGCTCTTAAGTTGTGTACGTGTTGTATTGTTCCTTAATATAATTATTGTGTTGTTTCAATGTTTTCTTTCGTCACGGCTCCTCCATTCCACCAGAATATTATATGGGCATTAGCAGAATGATGGTGATTCTGACGTTGGTAATACTTGCGTTAATAGACCACGTTGTCCTAAAAGCAGTCTTTACTGTTTTGCTGCTATTGTTTTCTTTGCAAACTTTACAAAGAAATCAGTGAATATGGACGTATCGTGTCATTTTAAAAATAAAACATTGGCATTTCACACAAAAACTGTATAATAATGGAACAATATCAAATCAACGTTTTTATTTTGGAGTATGCTAATCAACAGCTCTATAAAGGCAGATAATTACGTTATATGATAATGACATTTTTACAGTGACGATGATGATGACAATGATGACTTTCATCCCTTCTTAATCCCAGAATAAAAACACAAAGGGAAAAGAAAGAAGAACTATGCACATTAAGCGCCTCTTTTTTCCAATCTGTGCTGGAGCATGTTAATGTGAATTCATCTGTTCTGTTGGTAAATGTCCTATTTTTATGCGCTGAAAAAGGAAAAGAGAAAGGGAAAAAACACTGGTGAAAGGCTTTATATGTACGTAATAGCTCACATTGTACTGCTTTTGTTTTTACCCGTTCTCATTAGTTTTTAGTCTGCTTTTTCTTTACTTGCTCTAGCCTCACTCTTTTATTCATGGTGAAACAGAGTAAATTGCAAACTTGTGTAAATAAAAGTAATAATAGGTTGTATATTATATATTATGCTCTCTTTTGGAATTGTTTCTTTCTACAACTTTCCTTAAAGACTAGCGGAGAATTTTACATTAACATGTAGAGTTTTATTTTGAGAGAACTGCTAGCACAGAAAATTGTATGTGTTACATAGAGTGTGCAAAGTCGTTGCAAAGTATTAATCATCCCACATCCGTTATTTTCTTTTTTCCTTCCTCCAATCTCTCCGTCTCAATTACGCCGTCGTTTTCTCCCTGACTTATACCCTCGCATTTATGCGGCCTTGTTCTGAAACTTTACTTGAAGTACGTACGTAAATAAATAGCCTCAGTTTGAAGGAGCTCCAAGTCAAAGTTGTTTGCACGTCCTGTACTGACTGCGAAGAATTTTTAAGAGCAAGGGGAAAGTACGACGGACGAAAAAAAGCATCATACACAATGACATTGTTCACTTCAGAAGAGAAACATTGGTACTGCCACTTAGGTATTCCGGCAAACAGCTAACCGTCGCAATAATATCCAATATGCATAGAGTAAAAAGGAAAGGGCAGACACATTTTTTTCTTCTTTTAAAATGCCAGTTATACTGTTACTGCTTATTGTAAGAAAAAAGTGTTGGTGGTAGTAGGTGGTAGTATGGTGTTTACAAAAGTAGCAATAAAAAGTATGACTTTGGTATGCCTTCTTTATTTTCATTCTTCGTTTTTCCTAGTCTCTCTTTCAGTTGTTTTTTTTGTTTACTGGCTTGGTTGGTTGTTGCTTTCAAAAAATATAATAATATACAATGTATAATATTGTGCGTGATTCAGCACTTTTTTTGGTTTCTTGTCATTTTCTTCTAGTACTTTTTTATTTAAAGAGGCTGCCTAATTGCATGAAAGTTGTGCTTATCATTTCCTCTATTAGCTGACTTGGTTTGCTGGTTGTTTGCTAACTCAATCCGATTCAGAGAAAGAAACCGAGTTTCTACTTTTGTGGTAATAATAATGCTCTTATATCATAATTTTGTGACTAAATATAACAATATCGCATTTTATCATATTTATGTGCAGTAGGTTTTATAAACATATTATATTAATACACAAAACATGATTGTGGACGCCTAATGTAATGTACTAACAGTAAATGCAAAAGAGAGAGAAAGGCAAGAAAATGGTTCTTTTATGGGGCAAAGTTTATTTTCAAATGTAATGGTATACACACACTACTCTGTTAGTCTATTTTGAATGCTAACTCAAAGAATTGCTTTAGGACATGACTTTATAATTATGTTTGCTGCTGGGTACTGGAGCTATATAGTAATACATTATATGTGCAGCGCTGTAACTTTGGGATATCAGATAATATGTTGATATCATCTTTTACTCTTTGTTACAATATTATTTTCGGTTTGGTATTGTGAGCTGCTAGTGCTTCTATATAAAAAAGTTTATTTTTAAAAAGTAAAACCTCGACTACACACTGAAAATTCCATTATTCCCCAAGTTTTCATCCTCTTCACTCACACTGTTTGAAGGGAATCTATTTAAGCCTCTGCCACCCACCTCCACCACCAGCACAGTAAGAAGCATGAAGTGAGAGGAAAAATGATGAGTCAAAAAGAATTCTTTCAGCGTCTCCACATCAGAGACTATACAAGGAGTGCTCTTTTCTCTTAAAAATGAAATGGCAAACATAGAAAAAGAAAACTTTTAGGGATGTGTAGAGCCTGATTCTTTTTTCAGAACACACATCTTTACCTATACTGAAAAAAACGTATGAAAAAACTTTGTTCGCCTTCTGTTATTTTTTCTGCTTCCGTCATTGCATCCATCATCGTTCGTGTGGTATTACCCTGTACTTTTTTCTAAAAAAATCTGTTTCCCATTTTTACATGCATATGGGTCTACAAGTTTGTGAGCTGATTGTTTGTGAGAAAAATAGCAAGAGGTAAAAAAAATTCTGTTAAGTACAGTTTCATGCTAATTTTTTGTATTTCCCTACGCCTACTATATTTATATAGACGGTAGAACATCTCAGGTATTATTAGTTGCCTGTTTTGGTAAAAGTGCAAACTATGTCATCTGTCAGCTTCCTTGATCGTTTGAGGTTATGACTTTTCTCCCAAAAACACTTTTCTCGTTTGATGGAATACTTAAATTAACTGGGAGGTAATTGCCGTAATACAGGGGAAGTGGCAGCGGTAGTCCCCTGGCGGTTTATACTTTGGCTTTCGGTTTCCTTTTTCACTCTGTTTGTCTCCCGTACATAACAAGGTCGGATGCCTACCTCTTTAAACTTACCTAGACCGACAACAGTAGGAAGATATCTATGCTTTCCCTCTTTTCTTTCTTCCTTCCTTTCTCATCTCTGCTTTCCTTTTTCCTCGCTTTCCCTATCTTTCGTTATGTGCGCCACACCACTTGTACATTATTATTATGATTATTATTGTTATTGTTAGGCTTTCCTCTTTTTTTCTCTTGTTACGACCACATTATACCTTCAGCCTACCTATCCTTGAAAAACTCTAAAACTCATAGCAGCAGCGGTGGCAGAGATACCAATTTTACTATTCTTTGTTCTCCTCTGCCTCTGTTTTTTGTGAGCTCTCCTTGTGGACTAAGAAAGTAAGTCAAGTCAAAGCCAAAGCAAAGCCATGCAAGCCAGTCACATAGTTTTTTGTTGTCTAAAGTTAAAGTTTTTTTATGTAGCTCCATAATATCTATATAGTTGGATCTACTACACAGTTCTCTAGTTTCCTTTTCCATCTCTCTCCCTTACAAAGTTGCTCTTTGGGAGTCACAAGTCAGTCACGATACTGGTCTCGAATGTAAATCGGAACCTTCCATGTTTTTATAAAGTTCATAAACCACTCTTCTTCTAAAGTGAACCAACGCCACAGCACCACCAAACGCAAAAACCAAACCAGTGTACCAGCACCACCACAGCCGAGTGTTGAATGCTTATGAGAATTCAAAAGTATTACTATTACTTTTTTACTCCGTTGTACTTCACATCAAGTTTTGTTGGTCACACAGCAAAAGTACTAGAAACTGAGCACACCACGCCAGTTGTTGAAAATAGTAATAGCCAAGTTTCTCCTGCTTTTACACTGGCTTGCCTTTTTAGAGTGAGGATGAGACATAGCCTGTGAGATAGTTACCATTATTTAGTCGTACATTAAAAAGCTTCAGAGAGAAAAACGTTTCATCTGATAGACATGCAATAAGCTTTCATTACTTTACATACCACATCGTCGTCATCATCGTCATCCTTCTGATCATGATATGAGTAACCAAAAGATATACGAACCTAGAGCACTAACACAGTCTCATATTTATAGCTGAGAAGAACAAAACAAACTAAAAAAGTGAGTGAATAAAGCCATATTATCATAGATTTTGCTGCTTTCTCTCTCCTCCATCTTCAGTTATTTTGACTGAGTAGTGAAGTGAACTCCAGGCAAAGCCGTCGTCGTGCTTTATAATAATAAACTACATTGTTACATGGGCTGTCAGCAGATACTATCGCAGAACACCAGCATGCGAAGCAAGAGGAAGAAAACTGGTTTAAATATAGGCAAATGTAGTAAATGTTATGCATTAAGTAGCAGAGTAAAAGTGAGAGGAAGAGAGAAGAAAGGCATGTCCGTCTTTCTCACACTCCCTTGTAGACCCACAAAAACAAGCAGTCCTGTGGTGGTATATATGCTACTACTGTTGATGATGATGTTTTGATGCCTTGCATATCTATATGCACGGTGCTACACTATGATTATGTAGTTTTCTTTGGAATTTCGATGACTTTTCTAATAGCATGCACTGCACATTGTGCTGGTTATCTTGCATCTAAAAATGTCCTTCTACAACGAGAACGTTTCCAATATGGATATACCGTACCTACCTATGAATTTTCACTGGGCGAGTATGAGTGTGTAAGTATGTACATGTGACATCGCATGATAAATCATTCATACTTTTTACACTTCAAGGACTTGCCAGCTCAGCCCCTGCTGCTAAAAACTGCTATAAACTCTTTTTTCTCTTCGTCGTTTTTTACTTCTCCCTCATTGTATAAATACGTAAAAGATTTAAAAGCTGAAAGTAAGCAAGGAAAATGGTATCGCGCCTCTTCCTGAATGCATAAGAATACACCCGGAAGGAATTCATAATGCATTGGGCATTTCCATATTATTTACAATCCTTCTTCTTCTTTTTCTGTCCCCTTCCTGTTAGACAAGAAGGGAAAACGGAGGGAAGGGAGAGGAACAAAAAAAGTCTGTGTAGAGTAGTCAGGAGGTCCCTTGCATGGCATTATTATTGTTGTGGCGGCGGTGGTGTGTGTGGCGGTGGTATAACTTGTTATTATGCTTACACTATGCATGGACTGCTGACAGGAATACTTTACGTGGACTGCCTCACCAAAAGCCCTTTTTTCTGTTTTCTCCAGATTCTTAAAAAAGATACATGCTTCAGTAATGGACTAAAATGTAGCAACCAACCACCACGCAATTTTCCCTGTTTGTGTGAGAATGCTTTAAACTAGTGGACTTGCTACTGCTGCTTCTTCTCTTTCTTCTTTTTGCCAACAGACAGAAGAAGAAAAAACTGGGTAATAATATTAGCAAAAGCTTTAGAGGAAGTCGTACGAATGCCTTTTACATACATTTTACTACTAATATACAATATTCATTGAATATGAAAGCTTATTCATATTCGTCGTCTTGTGTTGTGTCTGTGGCATGCTCGCACAGAGAGAAAAGTGAGCATTTTTTTCAAATCGTTTACCCTGAGTTGAGCACACACACGAGTGAATAAGCAAGAAGAAGAAGAAGGAGAGAGGGCCATGTGGCAAAGATAAATTGTCTGAGGAAATGTTAACCATGACGTAACCCACTGGGTAGCCCAGTGATGTTGAATGACAGTCCTCAGGGCCCTTTCATTCATATTCTGTGAGTATGACTGTACGTATGTGTTTGTACTGTGTGTGTACATTCGGAGCAACAACAATTTTTTGTAGAAAAACAGATACATGTTATACCAAGATAATGCATGAAGATATGAAGAAAGACGTCGGTATTATTATGATGATGAGAAGCAACGTACGGACTTGTGTGTACGTACAAAGTATGTATGTTCTGATAGTTGAATCGAGAACTCGCCATATTTTTCCGTGCCAAAAAAGCTGTAAAAAAAGAATAGAAAGTAACAAAGTGGATGGAAAAGAAAGTATGTATAATATGTAAAAGTCATGAAGAAAGTTTTAGCCACTGTTACTCCCTTTTCCCTCTCTCGTTCCTCCTGTGTTGACTGTCCCGTCCTTTTATTCTTGCCTTCTCTTTTTGCTTTCCCACTCAAATTATTTTTGATGCTTTGTGTATGGAAATTTTTTAGGAAATTATGACGGTTTCGTTTGATGGATAGGTAGTGTAATGTATCATGATGGTAGAAAAGACTGATATATTAAGCAGAAGGATATGGATAAGCACCTTCGGTCCCGCTAGTTGAAAAATTATAATACAATAATACAAGAGCACATATAAACAGTTGAAAGAAAACAAAGTTCAGAACAAAGTGGGTGGTTTTAGCCGCTCTTTTAAAAGGACGCATAATATACTAAATATTCAATAAACTTGGCACTGAATGGCAAGTCAGTCTGCTAACTGTCCTTATAAAAGCAACCATCATCCTGCTATAGCTAATACATACCGGACAGGGGAAGAATATAGCAATGAACAATATACTAATGCACATTTTCTCTTTTGTTGACTTTACAGGAAATCGCCTCCATTCTGATCAGCTTCACACGCCATCCGGAATGGCTGTCAAAAGAAGTAAAGATCAGGTAAGCTAAAAAAAAGTGTTTTGTATATTTATATTTATTAGTTTGTTTGGCAAAGTGTAAATCGTGTTCATAAATGTACCTATGTTTTGTGTGCTACTACCGCTATTACCATTGTCAATAATGATGAAAGCAGGACTACCCTTGGTCCATATTATGCATTTTGAGGAAATGAACATTTTACTGAACTTGAGTGTTTTGTATATGTGGCCATGCATTGGCTTCTTAAGAGGGATTTTGTGACAAAGAGTTCATTTATTTTAATGGCTGCTCTTTTAACACACGCAAGAAACACAATGACAACAACAACGGACCAAGCTCACATCAAGGTGGCCTATTCAACCGTTTCTACTCTATGTGTATAGCTTTATTAATACTCACTGAATAAATTCCAAATGTTAATGCAAGGCCATTTTCATTTTCCATTGGCGAGAGCGGTAGTAGTGACTTGGCGGCTGCCAAATCAAGGAAAAAGTTGAAAGTTGAAGAAAAGCATACCACATCGCCACCACGACTATATATCTCTTCAGGCTTATATATTAGCAAAGTATATTGTTATATTGTTGTGCTCGAGTGTACAAGATGTTATTTGTTGGGTTTTTGCAAAAACATGATAACATTTCATCATCGTCATCACCATCGTCTTCCCAAAACATTCAACATCATTCCCGATAAATACAAAGTTTTCCGGTTGTGTTGTTGCCAGAACCTATAAATAAAAAAGCTCTCTACACAATAATAATACGGAACTGAGGGAGCTGTGCACAGTAGTAGTGTGATATGCTTCACTTTTCCATACATTTGCTTATGCTCCGTTTTTTGATTCCGTGTTTCAGACGGTTGAAGTTGGAAGGAGTAAAATTAAGTAGCTCCCTGTAATCTTCATAAGCACGCTATATACAATTTTCACACTAGGTAACTTAACTTTCTCCGCTCACTCTCTCATTTCATTTCTTTCTCTCTCTCTCCCGGCCTGTCCATGATTTTTTAGGTTTACTACTTACACGTTTCCCTGTTGTGTGTACTTATGCACAAACTACTACTATTCATTCCCTTTTGAAGGATAGAGCATATTGACAGTGGCAAGTAGCAGCTTGCTTATGCTGCTTCCATGTGTATTCTACTTAACTTATGAACATCATGCTCTTTTTTGGCCTGGTTGCATTTCCCGGCGATATAATAACAAAACAACTTTAACAAACAAACAGACTTGAGTAGGATGTATAAGTTGAGTGAATGAGTAAGTCAGACTTTCTCTTTTTCCCTCTCTCAAAAAACTTTTTCTCCTCGATCAATTTTGACTGAGAGTTTTGTAGTACAAAAGTGGTAGTAATACTTGAAAAGTATATATGGCAATGTGGGGATTAATTCAGTACGGATTTACGATGTTTGGCTGCTTCCCAGCAAAATACTTTTCGAATGTGCAACTCACTCTCTCTCATTCTCTTTCCCTCTCTTTCTTGCTTACAAAATGTTTCGTTTCTGATTTGTACGAATATGGAAGCAGACACAGTTACATCCACACTTCACACAAAATTGTGTGTAGTAGGATATCAAAGTAGTAATATAGAGTGCTTGTTTGTTGCGAAAAGTATCCATCCACAGATCAAAAAACATTTTTATGTAATAATGTAGCTATTATACATGGTAAACTGCAAGTTTCTGGTGGATAGATGGCTAGGTATAATTGAGCAATTCTCCGAGCTACACTGCTTTCTCTCTGCAAGGAAAGTAGTGTCGTGAAAGTGAGTGGGTTGTATAGAGTTGCTTGACAAAAGATGAGAGAGAAGGTGGCGTCGGCAAAATATGTCCAAATAATAATGGCTCTCGGAACTTTATTTGTAATTGCAATGAGGGACTTTTTTGGCCCATGTTTGCATTGCCGTTACAATGTAAGTTGGAAAGATAGAAAGGAAAAAGCAATGAGAAAAAACATTTCTGTGTAATGCACGTATCCAAAACACAAACTTGGAAGGAAAGAAAAGCGAAAACTACATGACAAGCTTTACTCCATTTCACTTTTGAAATGGCTTTAATAATCATACAATTCAAATTACATATTATTTAGTTGGTATCACGCAGCATAATATTTTGTTCGCACAAGTTTATATACGATATATAAGTGAAACCAGCCTTATAAAAATCACAAGTTTCCAGACACTGAAACTAGAAGCCCACTCCCTTTTATGAACTGTTAGAAAAGAAGTGACCCGTTACTTTTACAGATCTATTCCACACTATGCCTAAACTCTGTTTGAACCGTATCATTGGCAAAATTACCAAATGCACACTTTAGAAATTTTTACGTGTATAATAACAGCAGTTTGTACTTGCAACTTCACTCTGAAAAATGTTTCTATAAAACGGAACATATTATATACCGCGATACCACATGATCACCATCTAAATAATAATAATACATGACTTTCAATTCACGGCTTATTGGCTAGTAGCCGTACTTTTGCACGATAAAAGAGGAGCTGAGCACACTTCATATATTTTATCCAAAACTACCATTACATTTATGCTAACATTGGCAATTCAAACATTTTTGTTGTTCACCATCAGCTACAACAACAACAACAAAAACATGAATTGGACCGTTGTGACCATGTTAAGTAAACGCCCACATAAACTTTTAAATAAGTAGAAACACTTCAACTCGCAGATTTACAATTTTGTTTGCGCTCCTTTCTACCCTAAATACAACGTATAAATTATATATTCATTCAGTTTTAAGCATATATCCTAGACTCTATTTCTCTTTTACAATGTTGTTTTCGTTTTGAGTTAACAGCAAGTGTATGTATAGTAGTAACAATACTATAGTACAATGCTTTTATACTTCCACATTATTATAGTGCCCCGAAGCAGTAATATGCTATAGATATTAATAATGTTTGAAAGAAGTACTATTAATGGAGCACCAGCACACATTTTTGTCTGAAGGAGAGAAAGAGAAAGATGAAATAACTGGATAAAGGGCATTTCATAAGTCAAGTGCGCGCACTATAAAATCTATATTACACGGTGTATAAATTGCCTTTCATCTCTTTCCGTCTGTAGGAAAAAGCCGTGTGTGTGTGAATGTGCATGTGTGTAAAATTTGCGTACCATGCATGTTTGTCCCTTAATGGCAATATAATTTTTTCCTCTCATGAATTACTGACAGTGGAATGTGCAATTTTTCATACTGTTATCGGCGGCGAGAGTTAAGCCCATTGTACTGTGCCAAGATATACGTACTCTGGGGTCGGATGAGATTCTACATTCTGATTTCTCCTAGAACAAAAACTTGTTGTTTGCCTGGATTTCTGCTGAGAATTTACTTTGTGTTTTTGCCTTTGCATCTTGCACGCCATATTCCTGTAAAATAAATAAATAGAACTTGCTATGAATTTTTAGATATTTTATTTGCTATTTTTTATCCAGCGACACATTTTTGCTTTGCTTGAACGCGTGGCTCTCTGTGTTTTGTGGCCATATACAATGTAAATTGGCGTAAAGCTGTTGAGTGAGACGTATTACATTTTATACTTTTTTATACATAAATGTCTGGCCTCCTCTGTGCGCCTGTCTAGTGGCTTTTACCTTGTAACTTTTGACTTTTGACGTAGTTGGTTGGGTACAAAGTTGTATGAATTACAAAACTCCAAGTGTACAGTAGATTGTGACCTATTGATTAGACATTGTACCCATGAACTGAAATGTGGAGTTGGCGAATTCATCAACCACCGGGAAATGACATGCCACGTTAACGTTTTTTCAACATTTAACCCGATGTGTACACAGAGGAGAGATGAATAATTATTGTGATTTTTAATAGTTATTAGCCTTGAGGCAACACAAAAATACTTGCATGTTTCATTGTAGTTTTTATCAAAATAATACATAGTGTTGGGCCGAGCGGTTTAGCTGGACAAATGCGAAAAAAATAAAAGCAATGAAAAATGGAACATTTGAAAACAGCGAGCTGTTGATGAGTGAGTCCTCCGGTTGTGGGTTTCAGCAGAAAATTATAAGGCTTAATTCACATTAAAAAGTCTTTCAAGTTGGTTGTTAAAGTTGAGACTGGTTTGAAATATATAGGCTTGTCTAACAGTATATTAACCTGTAAACAACTCATGCACATAAGTAGTATAAATTAATTGAGTCAAAACATAAGGGCAGTTTGGCAGGTAATAAAAATGCAGATGATGAAAAAGATTGCACGTTGGAAGAACACGGCTCGACATTTTTAATGTTTTTAAAAGCTAGATTGTTATGTAATGGTTTATGATTACAGATTAGAGAGTGCTTGTAAAATAATATAGAATTTCACAATATGCTATAATCCTTTTAAAACTTTACAAGTTAAATCTACACGAACATGTTCTCTGGTTACCCCTATCGGACAAAAATTCACCCCAAATTCTTTTTTTTTCGTCTCATATTCCATAAGGTTTGGCATTTTAACTGTGTCCTTGAATGGTGTCGATTTAAAAGTCCACAACTTGTGCTCCAAAGCTGAAACATTTGACAGTGTGTTTTTGTACCCTAAAACCTCAAAAGCATTTTATGACTTTTGTTAAATACATTTTTCTCTCTACCTTTATTTGATTTGCGGATTTAAAATGCAATTTTGTGCAATTACTGTTATTGGGAAGCAAAAAAATGTATTAGCGGTGGATGTTTTCTATGTAGTCTGCTGCGAAATGAAGTTGTGTGCATGTTGCATGTCTGGTAGAAAGGAGGAAGTTGCAATGCAATAATACTTTTCACACGATGGTGGCACGAGAAAAAATGACCAGTCTAAACCACAACAATAAAGGTAACAGCAAAGTGCTACCACATAATAATAATATTATTTTTTGCAACTGGGAAAAAAGACCACTTTTGTAACAAGTTTCACCGTATTCGAAACCTCTTTCTTTATTATTTACCAGTAAGAAACGAGAACAATCTCAGTCTAAAGCAAAAAGGAGACGTGGAGCCAAACATTTAGAAGCGGATTGGGGTCTTAACATTTAAAAAATAAGGTGTAGTATAGAGCTTTTCTTTTTATTCTTGCCTTCGCCCACTTTTCAATACAAAAAATGAATGAAAATCCAAATCCTTCTGGTTCCAGCGAAGGCAAAGCCCCGTTTTCTTTTCTTTTGCATGAAACGGCTCAGAAGAAGAAGAAAAATGAACCAGGAAAAAGTTCACATTGAGCCGTGTTATGAGCCAATTTAGCAACAAAAGTAATTGTGTTGAGAATGGAGGAAAAAGCGAAGAAGCGCGAGAGCATTTTTATTTTCTAGAGAAGAGCTAAAAGTAAAGTGAATAGTGAAGTGAGAGATTTAGTTTCTACTTGAACAATAACAACAACAACACAAAGCATACAAATATATACAACCTGACTATATGCACACTAGAACGGTTTCTGTTTCCTTTTTTTCAACAAGCAGCGACAACGGGTTTTTAGCTTGCTTTTCCTATTTGGCTTTGATATTGGTGACCATTTTTCCCTCGAGTAAGTAGAGCCTTTTGCTACTCTGTAGTATCAGAAACCGAAATTGTGTATAAAGAAGGGCGAAAATAAATACTTTCACTACACAACATATAGAGCCTCTCTCTCCTGTGTTGTGTGTCTATTCCATTGGAAATTGCTAACGGCCCTGGAAAAGTGCTATCGTGACTAATGTTCGTGTTCCATTAAAGACTTTCTCGCGTGCTCCCAGTCCGTTCTTGCCTGCTTTTTTGTTTATAAGACGAGTTCTAGAGTAGAGTACACAAAATATAAAAAAGTACAAGCCACCTCATCACAATAAACGCACGAATTACTAAATCTATATAAGCTGCTTACAGTAGTTGCTTATTTTCTGTATATTTCTTCTACACAACATTAAATTGTGATGTTGGGTGTTTGGGAGTGTGGTTTGGCGAGTTTCTACATAAAAATATGTGTAATAGAAACTATTAAAGAGTTGAGGTCGACGTCATCATAATCATCATTGTCCCCAGCGTCAAACAGATTTCCAAAGAGTAGAAAATAGTTGTGGAATTACGGAAAAGCGACAATGGAGGCGGAGAACGCTGAAACCGGATCATAAAGTGCAGTTTGCATAAACATAAGAAAATCGTTATTGTTTTTGAATGACAATAACATTACCGAAAAAGCAGGTTTTTGTTGGCTGGTCTAACGCGTAGATCACGACAGTGACGCTATTGATGTGTGTATATACAATAGATTTTCATCAATTACCACGAGGCAGAAGCAAAATATGCGTTCCGTTTCCACCCTGCGTTTTTATTCAGGCATAATGATTTTACATGGGCTTTTTATATTCGGCTATTATGATTATGATGAGGACGATTGAGCAAAAAGTGAGTGAGTGGGAGAGTGTGTGTGGGCAGTTTTGGTTTCAGGATCGTTTAAATTGATCGTTTGAAGAAAGCAAGGGAAAAAGAAAATCTATAAAATAACAATATAACCAGAAGCAAAAAGCAAAGTATTTTCTCTAGCGGTTTTAAATAAAAATTAGGGAATTTCGGGGGGAGGATGTATACTCCTCTGCACATGCCACATGTACGTAGTCTAATGATGAGAGATGATTTTGTGCTTTTATACCTTTGCGTGATAAAACGTGCACCCACCAGTCATTTATTCGTGAATAGTTTTTCGGGGGTTCTCTTTGAGGAAATTATTATTTCATGCTCCATCACCATCGTCGTCATCCCTTATGTATTGCAATCAAAGCTAGCGTACAAAAAATGAAACTTTAAACGAACAGCCAAAGTTATTGGGGGTACAAAGGACTCAGCCGAGTACATGTTTCGGCTAAAAGAGTCATTGCCACCATCATACACTTTGGAGTAGGTTGCGTTTTGTGTTGCTTCTAGTAAATAAGCACATTTCAAACATACATCCGGTTTCATGATATATCACTTGTAGACTTTTCTGGAGATGTGACGCTGACATAAAAAATGAATCTAAGGTGATGTAATATACATGTAGTGTGCTTTAAACAGAATCTATTGTTAAGGTTGTACTTCAAATACATGCTTGTTTTTACTGAGAACTACTTTTTATACCTTTGTTACTTTTCTGTACATCAAAACATTCTTGAGTTAAAACAATAACCAACCTAGCTCAACTTGTAAAATGTACCCGTAAACACACTATCAAAATAGTATATCTTTTGCTTTTTTGTATAAGTGTACTCTGATTTTTACCTCTCATTTCTCCACTTACTTGGGTATCATTGCTGTCAGTCTAGTTTTAAGCTTGTCTCAAGTCCGGGTCTCCACAACTTTTGTGCGCTTCTTCCGAAAATCTTTTGTGGTACATTTTATCATCGTGTCAGTCAAAGCCCCATGAAACCGGTGTCAAACTCCTGTAATATTCACCATATTTTCTTTCAAAAATACCATCCTTCTTGAAAAACTTTTTCTGCCTTTCCTTACCCAACTCACTCTGATGCTCTGTGTGCCGCTTTCACTTTTTCTTGTTCCTCTTCAAATACTTTGTGTAAACTTTAAGCTACTTTCTAAACCTCTGCTTTCATCTAATCATTCATCCATCCATCCACCCGTTTTGCCAAAGACTACACAAAAAGCAAAGAATAAAGTGCTTAGCCACGCTGAAAAGTTTTGATTCGTGCCTGTCTGTCTGGGAAATAAAGACTTTTCCCATAATTTTCTTTTTTCATGTAAGTACATTTTTCTTTTAGTAAAAAGCATAGTATAGTAGCAAAATCGAAGGATGCTATAAAGATCTTATAATGCTAATGTAATCCATGATGAAGGTAGTGTGTGGGGTCACAAATAAAAAAAGCTCATGTATCAAAAGTCGGTTCTCCGAAATGAAAACAGTATATAATATATGATTATATTACATATTTTACTATTATACCGCAATATTCTCAATGTCTCATTATGCATGTTTTCCAAAAAGATCATAATTCTCCTATTTTCCTCTTAATTTACAGATTATTATTATTATTACGTCTCGACTCACTCATTTCCATGCATGTCAAAGTGCTGGCTTCCGCGTATTATTTGTTAGCATGAACACTAAATCTTTGCTTTCCTTCCACTCAACTTTACTTAATTATACTGCCTATTGTTATTGTCAACCTTGCTTTTTACGACTTTTCCCATTTCAAACAAAATGTATTTTATTCAGGCAAAGATTTCATTTCACGTGTTTTCTTACTGACATTTATGTTAATGTCTACCTTTATGCCTTTATGTATGTTTTTCTGTGCCAATCTCATTATGCCCCAGTAATATGGCTTTTCCTCTTGTGAAATCTTGCACAGCTCCTTTACAAAACGTTTTTCACATTTTATTTGATAAGAAGCACAACATGCTATACAAATGCCTTATTTATACCATGAACCTCATTCTGTCAATTTCCATAATTTGCATTCCCAATGATTACAATTTACTGTATGCATTTTAATGAAGAAATAACTTTTTTTGGCTGGAGACTGGATACATTCTGAAACAAGAAAACAGCCGCCTCAAATGTATAGTAACCTATAGTAAGAGAACAAACGAAAAGAAGGGCTATCACATCAATAATACCATCCATTTAGAAACTTAACTGAGCGTGTACCACTTCTTCATCCTTGCCCAAAATACATACTAATATAGTTACGTCTGCTGACTACATTTGCATACATTTTAAAACCTTTTCGCCGACTTAATGCATCATCCTTCTCTTTCTGTTTGTGCCGGGCTTGAGTCGCCCACACACATAATGTATTTTTGGAGCTGGAATCTGATCTAGTAAATAAAAAATAATCTGATGTGTAAAATAAATTAATGGAGAAGGAAAAATACGATTGTTGTTGGGAAGACACGTGGTGGTGATATATGTTCTTATGATTTTGAAAATGCTGATTCTCATATGAACAATCCCATCTCGTGGAAGTAGTATTATTATAATCATATTAAAGGATCAAGGATCCCGACTACTTCTTAGAGAATACGACTAGTAATAAGAGTAGTAATGAGGGCTTTTCATGCGTAACTTTAATATTTGTGTGTGGGCAGAGCTCAGGTATTGAAGACTTGTCGCTTGTTATAATTTTAACAATGAGCATTCTTCATTTTATTATGACAAAAGGCTTTGAGTCCCCATCAAAGATGATGATACAATGGTGGTAGTTCGTGAGCCTTTCCTAATTCTCCCTGTCCTCATTTCTGTCCACATAAGTCTTTGCTCTCTTTGAAAGACCAAAAATGCGACGTATATATTTGCAATAATAATAGATGAAACGCTTCTTACGTCAAAAATCATCGTAAAATGAGACTAGTGTATAAAATGTACCACTGTTACTACTACGAAAGAATTATTGTAATAACTTTTAGGATGTTATTATTATTATTATCATTTAGGTAGAGTGGCTTCGTATTTTTTCTAACAGAAATATATAAATGTAATGCCAGTGGATAATAATAAAAATACATACGCCAAAGAAAAATCCGTAATGTAATGTTTCCAATTGTATACCATTTTTTGTTGCTCCTGGCTGACTGGTCTGTCTGGAGAAATAGTTGGTGGTTGGTAGTGGTGGTAAGACTTTGTGTTGGTGGTAGAAAGTAGAGAGCAACATTGCCATCATCATTTTCATCATCCTCCTCCTTTTTTCTCCTTTCCATGCATCATCGGCAAAGAGAAAGTTGCACACATCACATTTATTCTCCTGTATACAATATAATATGGATGTTAGACTGAACGTTACAAAGTATATAAAAATGAGTACTACCATTGCCTATATCCTGTATCTATTATTGTCATGTACATAATGTACATGTCTATAAGTTGCCCAAGAATAGTTAGTATAAGACGGGATGAGTCGTCTTAACTTGTCGCAAGAGAGAAGGGAAATACGAAATGATGATGAAATAAAATGTATGTCTTTTGGCAGGCCGAAGAGTGGATCGATGCTGTTGTACTCTCGGAAGAAAGTGAGATACCGCCGAGATGGGTATTGTTGGAAGAAGAGGAAAGATGGCAAGACCACAAGGGAGGATCATATGAAGCTCAAAGTTCAAGGGACCGAGGTAAGGGATCCTCTTCAGGTTTCTTTTTCAAAGAAACACAATATCATCATATTATTATATCATATAATACATGTCGCTCGTGCATCTGTACCTATACACATATTTTATAGAGATACGCTCAGCATAAGTGCCACATTCCATAAAAACGCATAAAAGTTGTTGGATGAAAAAACGGTAAAAGGAGAAGGAAAATATCATTATATTTTTACGTACACACGCAGCACCGAGCAAGCAAGGCAGCAGTTAACCCTTTCTGCCCTTATACATCCACATTACATCTCTGGTAATAATGTTTATTGTAGAGAAAAAAGTCATACAGGAACATAAACTCCAGCTGATGATACAAAAAAGGAAAAAAGGTGCACTTTTGTGTGAGTGTAGCACAAAATTTACAATATACGAGGCCAGCACCAACAAGAACGTCAGCATTATAGTGTAAAGTTTTTAGCCCAAAAAAGTCATATTATCCATGTGTGTGTGCATGTGTGCGCACTCTGTTCCATCTATATTTCCCCCGGGGGCTCATAATATTGCCTGATGATTTTTTTGCCTTCTTTTCTCTGACTTACTTTCCTTTCCAGTAACCTTATCCCCTTTTTCAGAAGAAAAAGGAAAAGTCCTATAAAATGATAAAAAAGCTACAACAAAAAATGCTAAAAACCATACAAACAGCAGAAAATAAAAATGCGTTCAAGGAAATAGATTTTATATGATAGTTTTTACTGTTAGTAGTACAACAACGGGCAAGAGTAGTCATATCTTCGTGTTGCCAAAGTTGTTGTTTTTCTGACTAACTTATTTATACACGCATTTTTCATCATGTACACACACGTGGAAATAAAAGAAAGATGAATGGAATGAAAGAAGAAAAATGTTTAGGAGGAAGCCGCATATGCAATAAGGAAAGAAGAAGGAATGAGGAAACTTTTATGCATCAACTAAACTTAAGAGGAAGAATGTACTATTTTTTAATAAATACGAGTTTTAAGTGCGCTCGCTCCCCAGGCCGTACAATTTCATCTATATCTGACCTGCTGCCGTTAACTGCTATCGAGATTCGGTATGACAAGCGGCAAATAAGTAAAAGAAAAAAAGATTTCTAAACTATTTGAGGGAAATAATACAAAAACGTTTAAGCTGTGGATATAGTCACAGTGTAACATACAACAGCAACAGTAGTAGAGCTAAAAAGAAAGACGATGATATTCCCATAAAAAGTCTTGATAAGGGGGTGAAATAAGATAAAGAATGAAATTTGCATGGTTATTAAGTGAACAATTTCCCTTTTCTTTGAGTACGCCCTGTAGTTTGTTTCCCCGCTTTTAGGTAACTTTGAAAAGAGATTGTAAGATAACAAGTTGCACACACACGTTACCGAAATAGTTACATGGGATATGGGTCCTTCCCTCTCTTTGCTATGTGAACTTGTTGTTAGTGAGTGAGTACGTCAAGCAGAGTTTGTGGTAGGTGTCTTTAGATAACCTCATTCTTTTCAGCATTTCCTTTCTCCGTTTTTACTTGTGTTGCTCCTCTCGCCCGATCCTCTTTCCAGACGAAACACATTTCCACCTTAACTTGTTTATGTGCAAAGTTGTAAATCATTTGATGTGGTTAGGTGGTTCGTTTGGTTGCTCATGTGGCTTAAAACAGAAGGAGAGAAAGGAGGAAAAAAGATGACCAAGATGAGATATGAAATTTCTACTTTCCTGCTCAACTCGCGGCCTCTCTCTCTACAAGAGTAACTGGAAAGAGTGGTCATTAATTCATTATAAAGAAGGATGGCAATGTGTCTGAGAGTGTTGAAGATGCAATCTGGATTCTTTGAAAAAAGTATATAAGAAGCAGAAAAAATGACTCCTTGCCTGCTACCTGTGCTTCTCCTTTAGTATATTTACTGGGTTTTTTACTGTTTTTCCAACAACTTTTCACTTGGTATCACCGTCATCATCATCACCATCATTGTAGAGAGTGTAGCAGAAGGTGTTACAATCCTGTATTACGAAAGCAAACTAATAAAAACAACTTGTTTTTTATTTCCCCACAGTGCATTTATGGGTGTTACGTCCACTCGGCAATTCTTCCAACTTTTCATCGAAGATGCTACTGGCTGTTACAGGTAAGCAGAAGAGAAAGTGAAGAATAATATGTGAAATAGTAAATAGTAAGACACTTTCCTCCATGGTCAGGTTTTAATGGCTTACTTTCATAAATGAATAATTATTAATCTACTTTTTTCGGAAAGAACGTGCCAACACCTCTCATCTTAAAGATGAAAAGAAAGGAAGCAAAGTCTCGTCGTGGTTTTCTTTTTGGTGGTGGCTTGGTGGAAGTGAAGAGAGGTTACTCCCACTTCACAAAAGTCCTTGTATTCCTATTATTGTGAAGTGTGTAGTAGTGGTAGTAGCAAATAAGTCTGGAATGATAGAAAAGGGTAAAAAGTAAAGTAGGTCTTGGGATGATGTTATGTTATGGTGGTCGTCCATCCATCAGGCCATTAAACTAAGATCGAAGCCACAGATACACACGTATCCACCACCAGTTCAAATGTAAGGCATGTATACATAGTAGATTTTTTCTGTTGGACATTGGATTCCCTATATATTTTTAAGTAATCGTGATGGCATGCATCTGTTTTTTTTCTTTAACAAGAAAAATATGTAGTTGTAGAAGTTAATACGCGCGGTAGTAGTTTAATACACAAGAAAACTACCCATGTTATATGGGTGTAGATACCCCTTGAAGGCATTTTTTGTACATTCCAAAGTAGAAGGAAATAGTCTGGCTAGTTATGCTTTCAAGGTTGTTTTCACAGGAAAAGGAGGAAGCCTGGAAGAAGAGAGAAAAATGTGTACCATTTCTGTGTGCAGATAGATAGGAGCAAAGAACAGACTAAAAGGGCCATTACGTCTGATAGATTTACATTTTTAAAGGCCATAGTTCCATACTTGAGGACACTAACTGTTTCTTTATTTGATCGTATATGTACAATATGCTGATATAAAAGAGATGTACACATTCACATGCATTTATTCAATATATATTATTGAACTATCGACAGAAAGAAGAAGAAGGGAAAATGGGATATCCTCTCTCGTTCACTTTTCGTCCTCGTCCACGATATGCATGGACGTTTTTCCCCCGTTAGATATTTTTTATGCTTCCCTGATAAAAACGACATCAAGTTGGTTGGTCGGCTGGATTCCTTTTTATTTTTTATATGACCACACCACTAGTAGTACTACTACGAAGGAATTGTAAAACGATCAAAATGAAGACGAAGAAGAAAAACGGGAGATTCCCCGTTATTTTACTGCCATTTTTTGCTCTTCCTCCTTCTTCTTCAGTTTTATACGAACAGAGAAAGATATCCGTGTGTAGTGTAATATTGCGATTACCATTATAATATAATTTATATAATATATTATTATAGCAGGAGGGCAAGAGGGAGAGTAGCGGAGTGAAATATAGTAATAAAAAAGAAGAGTAAGACACATGTTATGTGATGTGTGTGATATAATGATGGCGTTTGAGTGCAGAAGTGGTAGAAGTAGTTAAGCCAATTATTGCTCACTCTTCGTCTTCTTTTTCCAGGTTCCCCTCCAAATAGATGCATCTGCCTATCTCTGTTGCGACTGCTAGGACTACATTCATAGAAAACACTTGTCAGTAGTTTTATGAATGTGGTCGCTTGGCTGTGGTAGTTTGGCTTTGGTTGGTGGTATGATCGCCATGATGAGTATGATTATGAGAATGTTCATGGTTGTTTGGCGGGTGCTTCTTCTGTGCTCAAGTCTTTTCCGTAAAGTTTCCTGACTCAAAGCAGTGTGTACGGAGGAGGTAAATGTAAAGGAGAAACCTTAGAGTAGAACTCTGCTTTCTGTGGCACTACCTATCTTAGCCATGATAGATGGATGGACGACGGACACTTTTAGTGAGGGTTTGTGTAATAACCTTAGACCTTTTTTATAAGTTGCTCGTCAATCATGGGATATACTTTTATTTGATATGTGATGCACAATAATGACTAATCTAACACTCATTTTTGCTTTATCGCATAAACTAAAACGTGATCTTCTATAGAACACAGGCATACGATAATTTGACACTATATACTTGGAAAGATCTAGTTAAGAAGAAGTTAGGAAGATAAGGTAGATAAATGCAGCGTGCATTTTTTCTCTGGCTTTAAAACTTGTATATTGAGCACGTTTTCACATTACACTCAATTTCTCCAAAAAATCGTGTACCTTCTTCGTCAGATAAAAACGACTTGAAAAGAAGAAAACGAAGATAGTAAAAAGCTACAAAAAGCAAAGAAAAAACCGAGTATAGCTTTTACTTCTTCTTTTCTTTCCTTCTACATGATTCCATCTGTCTCTTCGTGTATAAGTATCAGGTTGTCTTTCCATCTGTGCCGATGTAAGGTATGGTTTGGAAACGTATGAAAAGTCTACATACCTTCTCGTAGCTTTGCACATGTAATGCATAAATGTATATGGGCAATATGCATTTCTCTCTGTGTGAACGTAAAGTGAGCAAAGTGGAAACTGGCGAAATGTTACGGGGGTAATAAAAATGCAATTTGCACTTGTGCCTCCGAGCTGAGAACAGGATGCTAAAAGCCGAAGAACAGAGTGTGGTGATCTACGAGGAGGTGGACATGAAGTCAATGGGAGGTGAGCTGAGCTGAGCTGCTTTTTCAGTACCATACAATATTACAAAATATAGGTTTTGGATTTCTATGCTTTTCTCCGAAAAGCTAAAGTTTATAGAAACAAAATATACCTGCCTAGCTCAGTACCAACTTTTGAAGAAATAATAGATACTATGAAGGATAGAAGAAGAAGCATAGTTTTTAGGGGAAAACTTAACCTGAGTTAGTGATGGTATTTCTTAATCCAGTATATATTTCCTTTCGTGGCCCCTACAATATCCTCGTAACTGCTTATGTTTATATCTGAATTTATATGGATTTAAAAAAGTTCCACATTCACACTTGCGCTTCTTTTTAAATGATACGCAAAGGGATTGAATTTTCAGAGTTGGTGATGATGTGCCCGTTGAAAAGTAAGAAAGTGTGTGGATATCACATAACAACTTTCACAATACCAGCACTTTCTCTGATCTGTTCAAACTTATGCGTTAGATATGTATGCCTGTTGTGTACAACTTCCATTCTCATCGTCGTCATCATACTCATATTAAGTTTTGAGTATGAACAGCATCATCGTCATCACTAGGAGCAGTTGCTGGGAAAAAATGTGTGAGCGTTGTTTAGTGGATGGTGGGAAAATAAGAAGAGACCAAAAGAATGGGAAGAGACCACTGTGGTGGTGGTAAATGTCGACGTAGACGACGTGAATGAGTTGGAGTTTGGAGGTGGTATCGGTGGCAGCAGCAGTAGTACTAGCAGTAGTTTTGTGTCTGCTGAGCAGTTAATATTACATTTGCATTCCTTAACTCATTTTAGAATAGAATGAGCCAAGAAAAGTTTAATGTTCTTTGAAACTTTATGCATACTCTGTGTATAATGAGATGATGAACACAAGAGCAAGCACACACAAATCTTATGGGTGGTAAAAGTAGTAGAGGATCGGCTTGTGCTGCTGCTGATGCCACACAGCCACCATTCACTACTCTGTCTACCATCACCTAGACTGAAAGAAGAAGAAGAAGTGGTGTACTAATAACGGTTGTAGTTATAGTTAGTAGGCAACATAAGGGATTCCATTTTGCCTTGAAGCAAGATTGAAAGTTGGTTGCTCATACTTTTTGAATTAAAGATAGATATATTGTACATGCATAAATCAGGCAGAGGAAAGCGAATGAGGAGAGTAGAATGGAAAGAAAAAAGGAGGCTGGGTTCCTTTCTTTGCTGCTAGTTTTTGGGATCATCTTTCCATATTCCTTTGACTTTGCCAAAGATCCCAGTAACGGAATAAGAATCCAGGAAAACTCCTTTCAACAACAACACTCTTTCTTTTCTTTTCTGCTCTCTCTCTCTATTTTTTATCTCACAAGTTTTCATATTAACCATTACGAAAAATACTAGCTTTCACTCCTCGCTCCCTCCATTTATTGCTTTTCACTTTATACTCATCATCATCACTATCCTGGTCGTTTTCTTGTATTATTGCTCCTTTACTTTTTTATATGCAAGTACACACAATGTTATTTTGGTTTATTGCTTGGAGTAAAAAAGTAAAAGAAAAATACATTAATTTCTGCTACAACACCCGATCTCATATGCCACCAACCACAAAAACCAGACGTCATCAGCACGCAAGTAACGTCGTTCTCATTCATCCTTTTCCTCTGAAATGGTGTGTAGGTATATATAACCCCCATTTCACTCCAAGTTTTCACCATAATTTTTACCGTTCTCATCTTCATCTTGTTCAGATTTTATGTGCCACTTTCGGATTCCCTCTCTCTCTCTCAAGCGCGTTCTCTTCTTATTTTTCTCACTTTCTTTCTTTACTCTAGTCTGACACTGAGAAAGACGAAGAGGAGGAGAGGGAGATGTGTGAGAAAATGAATGGGATAAAGAAACATAAACATAATAACTCTTGCAATATTATAATGATGTTGTTGAGATTAAATTGAAGTTTTTCTCCCCTGAAGGGAATTCATTATTTTTCGGGGTGAAAAGTGTCTTAACATATAGAATAGTAAACAGTAGTGTGTAATGATACACAAGCATGATAATAACGCTTTTGTGTGTACCAAACATGTATAACTTTTTAAGTATCCACACTAAACTTTTTAATTCTTTTTCTCTCTGTTACATGTTTACTTTTTCTTCTTCCTCTCCGTTTAGAATCCGGATATTGTGCTGGTTCACTACCTGAATGTTCCGTACCCGGATGATAATAAGCTCATTGTCACAACGAATGTGTCCATGTGGGGAGACAAGAAAGAATGGACCAAGGAGGAGCTGATATCGCAATTGAAGCCTATGTGTAAGTTTATTATTATATTTAGATCTACATAATAGATGACTATGCCTACATAAATTTCTGCTTAAACTTAATGCTATGACCTCCACCCATGATTCTTTTTTGCTTGGTGTGTGTATCCTCATCCTGCTATTATATTGTGTGGAGCCTCTTCTTTTTTCAGTCATGTCACCATTTATTACGCGGAACGAAACTGTTCTTTTTTTCTCCGCTTTCTTTTTCTCAGTTGAATTGCTATAAAACCGCACATTTACTGCTACTTACTCGCTCGATCACTCCTGCTTTTCTCAGCTACTTAAAACCTTTTCCCATTTCTTCTGCTCTATTTATGAGAGTCGTGTCGTTCAACGTGTGGCATGCCAGTGCCAACGTGCATATATATGTGTGCATGTGTGTGTCTTTTTCACTGGCTGTCTTAAAAATATACAAGAATCTTTGAGCCTACTCTGCTTTCCATATATAGTATATTTATTATCTTGTTCTCTTTTTTCTCCCCCGTGAGGTAATACTTCACCATCAAAGAAGCATATTTTTTATATTGATATTCCCCACTCCTTTCAATAACGAACGACGATGGTCCAGTGAAAACATCTTTTTTTCTTCCAGCAAGGTTTCTTCTCCCCCATTTCCTTTCTTTGTAAAACTGTTTTGATCAAGACATACAGGGACAGACCAGCCAAAAAACAGCTTATTTTATGCATTTCTTCTCGAAAAAGAGTGAGATACGTATTTGCACTGAAGTATATATTTTTTCCTTTTGGGTGTCTTCTTGACTTTCTTCGCTTTGCTCTCCCGTTCACCTTTTTTCTCACAATCTTTTTTGTAACAAGCGCCCTTATATGTAATATATGTTATGTATGCTTGTAATGTAGAATAAAGATGGGAGTGATGGTGTGGGCGCTTTATTTTGGCTCACGATGTGGAGGGATTCACTGATCCTTGAAATGTCCTCTGATATGCCGTTTTTAAGTTTACAGCTTTAATTTATGACTTGCCCCCGTGGTTTTATGCACACGTAGTTACTGAGTGCCACCAATGAAAAAGTATATGCACACATATCTGAGTATTACATCTCTAGTATGTTATGTGGTTTGGTTAACTGTTAGTTTGGCTGGCTTGCTATAATAATATTTTCATCGTCGTCTCCTCTCACTCACCGACTTGTATTTTTTGTATAGCTATTTTAGTCACTGTTCTAGCACGAGTGCTTATCAAACCAAAGCTAAAATGTGTGTATGAGTCGCCACCACGAAACTATACCACTTGTACAACTACTTCTTTGCCAGTTTTTCCTATCCTTTTCTTTCTGCTTCTTTCACCGACTAACTTTATGAACTCTCCAAGTCCCCTCTTGTCGCTTGTGTGAAGATATCGTTTTTGTAAGCCATTTTAGATGCTCTTATTTGCTTGGCTGTTTGCATTTTTTTGGGAAGGCAGCTCTTTTTTTACTCTTGGCTTTTGTTTGTGTGCCATTGCCTGTGACCGACCAAACACAAAGTTAAAGTTTATTCGTTTTTGTTGCTCCAAAGCACCTACTACACATAACAGCCGTTGCTTGGTTTAAGTAGTTCAAAAAATGGGCAATACTAAAAATTTGTATGTGCATATCCGCTGCCGCCACTATCACCACAAGTCGTTCATGCATACAAGGAAAAGTAATGTGATACATTCCACAAAACGCTATTGGCATTTCCTTTCGTTGGAGACTCGGCAGACTACAAACATTACACCACGCGACAGGAATATAGGAACAAGAAGAGACTAAAAGGCAAAAATATAAAGAGAGAGGGAGGGATAGAAAGAAACAAAAAGACGGGTATGAAGAAGAAAAAAACAGAAAACCAGTTAGTAATTTTTTTTCGCCTGATCTTCTTGCATGTCTAACAAGTACAAGTTCTGATCTTAGGATTAGCATTCGTCTTTGGAGACCCTACGGGCCATGTCGATCTTCTTTTCTTCTTTTTTCTCTTTTCATTCCTTTGGTATATTCTCTTTTTGATTCTTTTCTTATGTTAGTTCACGTCTCTACTGGCCGAGAAAAATATGTATTGTGAATTAAAAGCAGAGCACGAACACGACGAGGAAAAAAACAGGGTCCCATCGAGAGAAAAGAAAGCGAACACCACACACATATACATTTTTCTCTCTCTGGAGCACAAGTTTCTTTGGTTGAACATGGTCTTGGTTTGATTGTGTGTAGTGACTTGATGATGATCATCATCACAGCAAAAAGAGAGAGAGAAAAAAGGCTACGATCATTCTGATGATAATGATACATCAGATCAGATAGAGAACAAGAAGAGGAAACAGAAGAATGAAAAAGGGGGAGAAAAGAGGAAAACGAGACTAGAGAGCACACCATACCAAAATAGCGTCATCCGCCATCGTACCAGTACCGCCACAGCAAGACACATGCATTTGTTGTTACTTGGGAATTGCTAAAAATTGGAGGAAACGAGAAAAGGAGTGGTATTAGTAGCCGTATTGACTTCTCCTTTTCTTCTCTCCGGTAGTCCTTTGCCCTGAACTCACATAAGTTTACTAACATACATCTCTCATGTAACAGCGAGTCTTTAGTTTTTTCTGGTTATTCGGTCTTGTTAAGACAGATTTTTTTGTCTGGTGGAATCCCGCTTTCCTTTTTAGCCTTCCATTTTTACTACTTTCTTCGGTCTTACAACCGCCTTACTGCTTTCTCAGTAGTTTTGTTTCAAATAGGTATATCAATAGAGAAAAAATAGACAAGGAGGATGAGGAAAGACAAAATGATGTGCATATGTTGTAAATGTAATGCCAAATGCTGCTGCGGCTTGCTTTGTTGCTAGTAAACTGGTAAGACTGTTGTGCTAGGAGTGCACAACAACAACGTTAGAAGAAAAAAGAGGAAAATTGAAAAGGCAGGAAATCGAGAAAATCCCGAAATCCCATGATGACCTCGACCGCTTCCTTCTTTTCTACTTATTTTTGTACCACACAATTTCTCTCCTCTCTCTCTCTCGTTTGTTCACTTGTGATTTCCACTTTTTCTTCGGCATTTCAGTTTACTACTTGTCCTCTGTGGTATGGTGGTAAAAAGTCGTCCTGAAAGAAGAGAGTATGTTGTGTCAGAACAGAGTGCTGTACGAACAATGCATGCTTTATGGCGGATTTTATTGTGTGTAGAGAGGCATTACTACTGAGAGCCAGTTTAGTAGTGGTATATAGATGCATGTAAGTAGAAAAAATGTAACATCGAAAACGGCACTTGTGTACGGAAACAGAATAAGAAAGTAAGAGTGCACGTCAAGAATGAAACGCCAGGAAAGAAAGAAAGAAAGAAAGAAAAGACAAGTTGTACACCATAATGGGCATATACTACTAAATAAGCTTTGGAGGACAAGATCCATGTAGTTCATACACGTAGTTTAAAAGTAGACTGTTTGTCGAGATTCCATTGAAATGAGACGAAGATTTTAGCTGAAAACTAGCAATTAGATGCAAATTTTGAGGGGACTTTTTCCAAAATTAAAATTTATTGAAGAATTTTTATAGCAAAATTTTAGTACCCATGAGGTGCAACATTTTTTGTATTCTTACAATGATAATGATAATGCTTTATTCAATATTTCAGTTTAAATATTATAAGGCATATTTATTGTATACAGATAAGATAATCTCTTCAATATGCCAATGCCATTTAAGCACAAGTTTTATATAATGTTTATAGTATATGCAATGGTAAAATGCGTTTGTTTTTGCGTTCATTTGCTTTTTTTCTTTACGCTCTTGTCCATGCACAAAACGTAACAAACCCGTGTTTCCAGTAGCCATTTTTGCTAAAGGCTCTCAAGCACGCTTTGGCCAGAAGGGTTTGCTTGGGACTTGGGTAGCCTTTTTAAAAGCACCATTGTGCCTGTTTCTTGCTTTCTGTATTTATAATATCCTCTAAATATGTGTGTTATAGCCCACCAGTGACTTTATTGTTAGCGTGCCCTTCTCAAGATACTAGATAGATTATTATTACGTTCTTTCCTTGCACAAATATACTACATGCACACTAAAACGCTCCAGAACCAACCAAAAAGTCGTCGTTTTCGTCATCATAATCGTGCCTCTGAATGAATGCGTTTTGCTCGTTTTCTTGTTCCCTTCTCCGTCTGATACAGTCTTTGTATGTACTCTAAATGTTCTTATACACTAGCCCTTCCAAGAGAGTTACACAGTGTCTAGTTTCTGTTAAAATTTTCCCTCTGCCTCTTTCCCAGCTAAGCTATTGCTTTCTTCCGTGGACCTCCATGATGGCTTTTTGCTTTTCTCGTAGTATTGCTAGCAAGTGCGATGCTAAAAAGCTTCTGATGTGAAGGGTTCATGTGAAAATTTATGGCTCTAATAAACTGTATCCTCGTTTTCTGTTTGATCCAGTTTTCAGTGAAGAGGAGCCTGATCTCAATAACGAGTTGGAACTATCCGTAAGTTATCCTAAGTTAATTTCGTGATCTCGTTTCTCATTCTTCTACCAAAATGTATATACACATAAGCACATACACGAGGACTACCAATCATATATTACTTCAAACATAATACACTGTATATCAAGGCTGTACTGTACACTTTCAACTTTCATAATCGCAAAAAATCTTTCATTTCATAATGGTCCTTTTTCTTTGGGTGTGCTATAATATTACACATTGTAGCTCGTAAAGTAAAAATGTGTATGTTTTATACAAAACTTTTTTCATGCTTCCTATTTCTCGTCATCACCCGAAACGCAGCACTTGGTTGCTACTTTTCTCATCTGAATTTAATGTCTATAAGCAAAGCACACACACATATATATTTTACGCATTCATTTGATTCATCTTTTTTCTGCAAAAGTTGAATTTTTGATAAAAAAGGTTCGTTACGTTTTACGGTTTTATTGTTATCAGATCAGTGCGCACTAGCCGTGTAGACTAAAAGCTAATATGGAAAACCCAAACTAAATTCGTTGCCTTCTGCCTTTCTGATTCATTTCATCCATGAAATCTTTACTACGGGCTCTGAATCGGATAAGCTTTTTAATAAGGATTCAGTAGTGAGGTGATCTTATCTCAAGGAGCTTCTCTAATGAAAACAAAATACTGAAATAAGATGGTTTCATGTAAAAATTGTTACTGATTTCAATAGCAGAGTGTTGAAAAAATGACGAATAGCACGTGCCTCGAAAATTTATAAGTGTTTTTCTTACAAATAGTCCGTTTTTGGCATCATTATACTAGAGCGTATATATATTTATGAGGTAAAAGTATTAAATGGCAACATCGTGGGGTGTCGTTATTCCGAAAACCTTTTTCATCCAAGCTGACCTTGCACACTTCACAAAAACACATATCTATACGTATACCCTTGGGCACATAAACAACATTTTATTTGGCACAATGACATCGCAATCACAAAGTGTATGAGTATTAAAGCTACATATTATATCATCCATGTAATATTTTTATTGGCATCTTAGAGGGCATAGTCCAATACACAAGACGCATACAAGTCTTTGCTGACATAATAATAACTGTTTAGCTTTCCCTTATTCTTTTGATACCTTCATCATTTCATCTTCCCTTGGTGTGTGTGCCTTTCTTCCTCTTATTCTGAAGCAAGACAAGTTGCTTTTGTTGCTCCCAGACATCTCTCTCAAACAAATGATATGCTTTTGAGTGTAAAATCTCGTCGAAAATCCGACAGAATACAAGAGCTCCTTCTCTCTGCTTGCTTGTGTGAGATTTCTTCACATGACCATGCTGAAAAGGTACTATAGTAGAAGCATCAACATCATCAACGTGCTCATCATCTTCCTTCACAAGTGAGGGAAACGGAAAGAAAAGCTTCTAAGTATATGTACTCCCAGTTTTTCTCCTACTCATCCAGACAGAAACTTTGCATCATCACCAGTTCCTTCTTTCTTTCATCATCAACAAAAAATAGCTACATTTTTTTAGATATTACAACTTTCCCAGCCATGTAGTCTCTTTATATAACATTTCCTGGGAAAACAGGGAGCATTATGTGAGCATCATCTTCTCTCAGTGAAAATGTACAAAAAATGAGAATAGGAAAGACGTGCATGTATGTTTAGTGCACAACCATACAATAAAATATATGTTTTGTTTATCTGTTCCTGGAAATAAAAATGGTCTCATCCTTCCAACCAATTCGCTCTTTCCCTGTCTACATGTTGATAACGCATTCAGCATTCAGGGAAGAAAACACGAAAAATACCACAAGACTAAAAAGGAAGAAGGCAAAAACTGTGAAGTCGGTTTTTCTACTTTTACTCTATGGTTGCATCGGGAAAGTAAGCATTAAACCGTCTAAATGGAATGGCGACCAACATCGAAATCCCATAAACTTTGCTTTTTTCTCTCCTTCCCGGAGAACAGGAGAACGCCAAATAATATAACAAAGTGTATGGTATACTGGTGGTGATGGTAGCGGCAAAGATCGTGGTGAACAACAGAAAAGTGTACAGACAAAAAAGAAGAGAGTGGGAAGAAGGAAAAAGAGAGAGAGAGAGGGAACAAAAGAAATGAGTTCCATCCATTCCTTGTACGTATGCAAGAAGGCACAACAACAACTTTTATGCGTAAGGAATCTTGACTAATGTGAAGTGAAAGCTGGAGGGGAAAGTATGGCACGGAATGAAAAGGTGGTTTGGTTTAGCAAGCTCTTACTCTCTTTTCTGATTTTCTCTCTTTTGCAACTGAACTAGCACACACACACACAATCCTAATAATAATGTATTTTTGTTTGTTTCGATATATGCACAAGATCTGACATTATTGTGGCGTAAAGGCTTCAAGAAAGAGAAAAAAGAACGATGATGATGATGATAGTGGTAGTAGTGATGCAAGGAGCAAAACATCATGGCTTTGGGCAGGTGTCTTGTAGATATTCTCTTTCGTGTTATGGCACAAAAAGCCAATGCAAAGTCAGATATATACACACGCATATATATTTGATGTGTTTTGTGGACTTTAGTGGAGAAACGCATACATTTTATATTGGCCGTGCTCACTAGACACTTTCACCACTACACCCTTTCATTCTTTTTTTAACAATAAAGGCGTATTATTTGCAAGCAGGGATGTATCATCGGCTTACTTTCTTATTCCATTCAGTTTCTAGAAAGGAGTAAAGAATGAGAAATCGTAGGAAAGTGTTGGAGAGAGAGAGACAGAAGCAGAAGCGCACCAGAAAGGGATGTTAAATTTTATCTTATTTTAGTGAGCGCGTTGTTAGCAAAGCTAGCAAAGAGGAGCCCATCTAGTAGAATTTTTTTCTGCTGACGGTGTGTTATTCTCTTTTCGTGCTGTTTCCCTTTTTCATCATTCCTTAGTTCTCCTTCTTTCTCCATTTTTAACCCTTTCTATCTTCTGGTTGTAATATGGCTACTCTGACTCCTTTTCTGCTCCCCTGTCTCTCAGTGTGCCTCTAGTAGTACTGCTTATGTTTCTGGAGGATGTTTTGGAATCCCATTCATCTTTTACAAGGATCAAAGAGGAATGTTGGGAAGAATTGAATCTGTGAAGTGTAAAAAATTGAGGAAATATCTTACTTTTTAGCGGAGAAATTTTCTCATCCTTAAATTATTGCTGAAGAAAATAAAAAATCTAAACGAACACACACAGAGAAAGCGAGAGAGAGAGAGAGAGATGAAGAAAAATAATACACAAAATCGAAAAAATGAGATAGTTTCCTTCCTATTGTTGAATGAGCTGACTTGGTGTAGAATAATATGTAAGCAATTTATATGTAATATTGAAAGCACAGGAAGCAAACGTTGTGATTTTTTTTGAAAGATACGGGGATTTGTCATCAGCACTAAGCCGATATGATAAGAAACATATAATATGCACAGTAGAAAATGATATATATTTGTTGTTACGTAAGCACTGTAAAGTATCGGATGATGATGCAACGGAACTTGAGACTCAGACAGAGTTTTTGCAAGTAATGATACACAATTTGTTCCGCTTTGAGTTACTGATTTGATGAAAAATTGAAAAAAATGAGTTTACTTTTTTCATTTTGTTTTCATATTCAATATTGTTCAACTTGGTGGATGATAATATTGCGACGATATGCAAACTGAATGTTGACTTTCGCAAATAGGATGTATGGAATATAAAAATGGGATACGAAAATGAATGCGCATTTTAAAGCAAAGTCGATTATTTTATAAATGAATTTTAATCTTATTCTAAAGAGTTTCTCCAAATACAATTCTGTTAGGATTGTTTAGTGCAAAAACAGTTGTTTAGGGAAGAAATAACAAAAATATGCATTGGGCGAAACCCAATTTATCAAAAAAAAATCTAGGAAATATTTTTACAAAATATTGCCGTTCTGGGGCATTGTGATACAGTTGTCCTTTGGCAAAGCCATAATACTACTGAACATACTATTACACTGAAACAAAAAGTATACATGAATATGTTTTTAGTTGAGCATTAACTATTTTTTCTCTTGGGATTTACTTTTTTTAAGACGGCGGAAACGGTGGAAGCGATTGTTCTCCAGTTGATGGAAAAGCAACGTTTGGCTAGGCAAAGTGTCTCAGTGCCAGCCGATGCTCTTGTTCCAGTAACTGTAACAGCTACCGCTGGTAATTCAAATGGATGCAATGCTGGGATTGTGAACGTAAGTTTAAATGGGGGTGGATCAAACGGAGCGAATGGATGCGGTGGAGTGCCTACTGGAAGACTCTCTACCTCATCCTCGTCTTCATCATCCCTTCAGCAGATGCCCAGCCTTTCATCAAACGGTTCACCTGTGGTGCAGGCTAGTGTTGCAAACGGTGTTTGTGGCACAGGCGGAGCATTCCCTTCCCCCGTGGGGGCCGGCTGTGAAGTGACCTCTGACAGCTTACAGCAGCATCCGGGACAACACAATCGAGTGGCAGCGACGGTGAACCTGACTGCCGGTACAGGAGGTTCGGCACCTGAAAGACCTTTCGTTCTCAATCTCTCACAGTTTCAGACTGCCGGAGGTCTTATTATTTTGAATGGAAAACCTGCGGCGGCGGCAGCCGCAGCCACTGTGGCGTGTCAGTCAAACTTGGCTTCTTCGCAGGCAGCAGCCGTGGCAGCAGCGAGACATCATAATAATCACTCCTCCGCTTTGACAACAGTTCAAAATATCTGGTAAGCAAGGGTTTTAATTGTTATTGAGTGCATTTAATAACATTTTAGCTTCTTGTATACAATACAAGCATTCCAATTTCTACAGCAGTACTAACGCAACGACGGTCACCTCGTCGCTGGCAGCCTCCCTGATGGACATTCAAAATGCCAACATTCACGCCTCGGAGACATCCGGTACAGCCACCACAACCATCTCCAATTCCAATCAAACTCTGTTCATTCACCATTCTCAGCAACATCAACAGCACTTTGCGACTACATTGACTTCCAAGCTAGCCCCTTCCCAGCAGACACTTCATCACCAAGCCCAACAGCAACCCCAAACGCCCCAACAACAGCAACAACATCCAGCACATCCTTCCCAGGCACTCCAACAATCTCAACAAATCCCCCAACACATTGTTCATCACGGTGGTGGACCGGGACACAAGGCAGGACCTGTACAAACTCATGTAAACGGTCATGCTCCTCCCACTGCCCCTCCAGTTCAAATCAAGTATGAGCCACAACAACCAACTCCACAACAGCAGGCTCAACAACAGCATCATGTTCAAAGACATCAGCAGCACCCACACCATCATCACGGTCACTTTTACCAACAAGAAACGCTGGACATGTCCCATGAAGACATTCAGCAAACTCTTAGTGCAAACATGGGGGCAGTTGATACAACCGGTGACTTGGAACCAATGTCACCGTCCGCAGACGACGTTTTTGTTAATTTGGATGCATTTGACATTCTGGCTGATTTGTCGGAGGATTTGGATCAACATCATGATGGCGGATTGATGGGTGTGGGAGATAAGAACACAATTGTTGACATTAATCCAGAATGGGCCTACTCTGAGGTTAGTACAAAAGCAGAAATAGCAACAAAACATGATTATCATGTCTCCGCTTAAGAATAAATTATTACGATATTTTACGATGATTTGCTTGAGATGATGGATGATGGCTCAAATTAGTGTCCATAAATGGCTCACATTCAAGAATGCTGGGGAAAAGAAATGCCTGCCATTTTCCCTAAAGCAATCAGTTGTTGTTTCCCTGTTTGCTCGTACAGAAATAAAGCAAGAGTGAGATTTCCTTTGCATTGCTCCGTCCATGACTTTGGCAATACAATGGTGGGAAGAAGATGGGCTGAAATATTTATAAGAAAATTATTGTGAACCATAATAATAATTCATTATTTTATCTGTGTTGAGAGAAAGCGAGACGGAATGAGGATAGGGAATGAATAAAGAAATGAAAATAACAGAAAGTGACATTGCTCTATTCACAGGGTGGTACGAAAATCCTCATCGTTGGTCAGTTCAACAATCCTCATCAAGACTACTCGGTGCATTTTGGGGACCTCCCAGTTCCTGCTGTTTATCTCCAAGTCGGTGTTCTCAAATGCTTTTGTCCGCGTAAGTTGCCTTAATAATAAGTACGCTACATGTATAACTACATCCTATAAACTTTTTATCCCACGGAACAGCACGTCTTGTTATCATTATTATTATAAAAAATTATCCTACCATGGAGTATTTTTTTTCTCAAGAAAAAGGATAAGCAACGCTTTATGACATATTACTCTATATATGTAGGCATTATAGAAGCTAACAAGCGAGTTTCTTATATCACACTGACCTTTAATTATCGACAGGACGCAATTAACATTTACATTTTGCTCTGGTCGTATATAAAAAATGAAGCTATGTATGGTAATAATAATGTGACAGGAGCACTTTTATCTTTGGAAAGAATCACAGGAAAATATAATTTATTGCCACCGGAGTAGGAGAACACACAGAGGACAAGTACGCGCGTCATATTATATTGTTGGCCATACCGGGTGCCAAACTACCAACTTTATAACCAGCCAGCCATACATACAAATTTATTGTGTGTGTATCATTTCTATACAGATTTTTATGTATTTTTATTACTATTATTATTATTAATATCAAGTTGTTGAGGAGGATGAGAGAAAGGGAAAACAGAAAGAAATGGCATGAAATGTGAATCTCGTATGTGTGAATGGAGGTAGAAAAATGGGTGAATCTCTTAAATGTAGCGTGCATTGATTTACTGAGAGAGAAAACACAGACACCCTGAACGAACCAACCAAGTCACTGCTTTAATGTAGCTTTATGTTCGTTAAGACTCTTCTTTTTTTTCTCTTTTTTACTGGCAGTAAACTAGGGGCCATGCTATATTATATATTATGTTTCATATATTGTCTTATTTATTCTTGGGCAGGGCTAAAGTAAATGTAAAATGTCATCGCATTAAGATCCATATTTACAACCATCCATAATATCTCTTCTTTCTTTTCTCCCCTTTTTTGTTACAAGTTGGAACACCGAACAAAAACTGGATAGATGTAATAGCAAAAAAGCGACACATTTCTTCATATATACTTTTTGGTGTGTGTCCTTACTTCTTTTTGTTCTTCGTTTTCCCTCATTTTTTTCTTTTCTTTTTCTTCTACACAATATTATAAGCTTCTTGCACTTTCATGCCAAGCCAGAGAAATACCATATAGATATGCTGGTGATGATACTATACTTGGTTCAGGCCCTTTTGTTACCATTATCTCTCTGTGTGTTCCCACTCTTCTGTTGTCTTTTTTTTCTCTGGAAAAAATTATATAAATTTTGTGGATGAAAAAATAACGAAGGATTCTTAAGCTGTCTGAAGAAATTTTTAGCTGACATTTTATAGAGTTGTTGTGTTTGTTCTTGCGAGTCCTGTCATGTGTGAGAATCTTTTGAGAACTTGGAAAACAAAGAGACATCATGGAAGTGAGGGGATGGCAATGGTCCTGTTGCAACAAAAAATATTATGATGATGCCAGCTATGAAATGATATACCTACCTAAGAAGATAACTTTGGAGCGCGTCATAAAAGATGTAATTGTAGTGAAGACAAAGGATGCACTTTATTCTGCTCCCGTTTTATCATTCTTTGTTTCATCTCATGTTTTGTTTTGTTTAAAAAACGAAGAAAAAAGTGATATTACACTAACCGTAGTGTTTTTGGATGGACAATTTTTAGTATAAAGAATATATTATTGCATGCACCCTCACACACATTTGGCGTTGGCAAGTGTTGAAAAATGTTTTCATTTTTTTTCTCGGTTTCCCGTTTTCTGGTCCAGAATATATTCCAATGCAATTTATTTATTTTCTTACGTTGAACTCAGCTACGCGCATATAGTAATAACTCGAGAGTGTGTGCCTGTGTGTGGTGTAATATTGAAACAGGAGCAGTCAGATGCATCCTTCACCACCATCACAATCATCATGATCTTCTAACACCCACACCAACTAGTATAATACTTTTTCATCTTCCTTTTAGATAGTTTGAACGAAAAATCAGTAGCAAAACGTAACAATCGACTGTGTAGTAAAAGGATCTTTGTTGCAATTTACAAGCATGAAACGAAGCGAAAGTGTGCAATTTCTATTTCCTTCTCAATGATTAATGTTGCTGATTTTCTTTCTCCCTCTCTTTCTCTGGCGCGCGTTGCCTTTCTGTCTTCCTCATCTTTGAAATCCGTGTGGTAACAACAATACAACAAACAGCTCACAGCCCGGGTTTGGTTCCGATCCGAGTCTACTCCAATGGCAAGCAAATCTCCAGCAATTCTATGGTGTTCGAGTACAAAGCTGACTTGCGACTTAATATGGTTCCGGTTCCGCCGACTGACACTTCCCTCAAACTCTGTCTCATCGTAAGTATAAAGCGTTCCTCGTGAGGAGCTTACAATAAATGAAAAGAAACGGCTTTTACCCATTTACCAGTACGGGTATGTGTGCTTTTATGACAACAACACAACTTTGTTCTATGACTTTGCAGCACAGAATGGAGTGTCTCGAAAAATGCTTCCGTAACTTTAAGGTATGTACATAGAGAAAAAAACAAGAAAAAAATTCATTTTATTTTTTACATTTTTGTGTTACTGCTCCTTTTTTGTATTTAATGTATTTTCTTCGGCGAAGTGAAATGTTGTACGTCTGTCGTTTTATAGCGGTGCATATTTACTTAACTGTTTTATTTTATTTTTACTGCTTTTTTCTTGTTGGTACATATGTACCACTACGCCGTGTGTATGTAGTATATTATTTTGCCTGCTTGCTTTGTTAGGTGTGTGTGTCTAATAGATCTTGGTGTGCAAGTACAATAGTCCAACCATTCCCACTACCACTACCGTCGCCACCACGCTATAGAAGTATCTTTATATATAAGTATTGTACCAAAAAGCACGACTTTCTCTGCTTTCTCGTCCTGCTTTCTTTTTTCCCTCTTCCCGTTTTTTACACATTCTGGCCATGTTGCGTTGACAGGAATAAATAACGAAATGCATTACATCGTGCCCGGAGGTTGAGTAAATAAATGCATGATGGCAAAAGGGAAGCTGCCAAGGATTCACATTCCTCCCATGAATCTCTTAGAAAGCCAGCCATCATTAGCACAGAGTCCGTCGAGGACTCCTATCCACTGATTCTCTCTCTTTCCTTTTGCTAACACAGTCCAACACACCAAACTCGTTTTTTCTGTTGTTGTTGTTGTTCCCTTTAGCTTGTTGTATAGGTACTAACAGTGGTAGTACCAGCACCAGAAAAGTAGTTACATTATTGTTGTACATGCAAGCAAGTAGCAGCCGTTGAAGTACTCTTTTGGAGTGCTAATATCGTACCATCAACAATCCGATGGAATATAATAAATAAATGTATCTACCTACCTACTTACCTTACACACTTTACTACTTACGACGAGGCACGACATCCGTTTACATCTCTCCACTTGAAATGAGGCTGAAATGTTGGCTTTACCGATGATGATGAAGAAGATGATGTACCACCGGCAGCGTATCATCATGATCATCATCACCTCCATCTAGCCTAGCCACCAAAGCTTATATTATTCGACTACATTCTAATAATACACAATTCCTGTCCTTTTTTGCTCTTATACATTTTCTAATGCCTTCTCTTGCTCGCCTGTTCTGATAAGTGGGTATAAGCACCAACAACGAGTAAGGAGAAGAAATGAGATGAGCAACTTAGTAGATTTACTTTTTTTTCTACCCCCGTCATCATCCTGCTTTTTTCTGGGAAAATAGAGTAGGAGAAAAGTAGTGACTGCCGAAAAAAGCAAAAAGTTGCATGTACATGGGCATGTGAGTGGTTGAAAGAAGGAGAAAGCTCCCAAGACGCTCAACGTTATGCATTTACTAGTTGTACATGCAAGTGTGTTGCCGCTCTGCTTTTAATACTTTTCATCGTATATATTTTTCCTGACTTTTTTTTACTTTCTCTCTCATGGCATTTAGTATTAGTACTCTAACAGCAGCTCTCAAGCTGAATTCAGGAGACACTTTGTTAGACTTTGTAATTTTAAATGAAAATTCCACATGTGTGATTTGTTACATGGTATGAAAGATTTAGGAGCAAGATTCCAGACTATCTTATTCCCTGATCCTGTTTCACTGGAATTACAAATATGTATAGAGTTAGAGTGCATGTAGGCAGGCAGAGCAGTATAAGTGTTACAAGTCGCGGCAATGTGGCCGTGTACGTGGGGTTGTTGTAGACAAGACAGAGGGAAAAAGACCTGTTTACTTACTAGTTGTACATAACACTGATGTATGAAGACCTAGAAAGTGGAGACATTTTTAATTTTTTGAAAAGTCTGTACATCTTTCTTCTCTTGAGCTGAGTACGTGATTCGGTGGTAAACGAAAAAATGAATGTGTGTGTAGGTATGTACATGCCATCAGCCATGCGATGAATGTCGCGTCATGTTTTTTTGGAAACGGTTCAAGTCAAAAAGAGGAGAAAAAATAGTTACCCAAGCTGATTTAAATTAAGGTGGGGGCCATGAAATCAGATTAGCATGGGTGATGATGATGATAAAACTGATACAAAACGATGAAAAATACCCCGGCGTACCTAGATTTTCTAATTATGTAAGTACACCCAAGAATTTGGCTATTTAATATTTCCTGCTAGGAGTTTACGGAGGATTTGCCGGGGAGCTTTCGTCAAAGAGGTTAGGTAGTTGGGAAAATAAGAAGAGCATGCCAGTTGAATTATTTATTTGGCGATGATTTCCAAGAATAACAAAATACATAAGTAAGGGTAATGGAGGCTTGGGTAGATATCTTAAAAAAGTACTGTTTGACGACGACCATGATGATGATGATAAAAAGGCATTAAGGAAATGTGCTTTGTTGACACATTCCCAATTTTTTCCCAGTTTTTTATTCACTCTCGCGGTGTATATATTATCCTGCTACTTTTCATGTAGATTGTAAATATCGATTTCGCTCCCTATTTGGATTCCCTTTCTCACGACACTGTGAGAAGGAGAAAATAGGAGGAAAATGTGATGGCTGATAAGGAGGCGAACGAGAAAGAATGGTTAGAAGGATTCCATTTTTGGACGGGAAGTAACAATAAAAATATGTTTGTTAGCTGGAAGAACTGAGAGAGAGAGAAAGAAAAAGTGTAGAAAATGTTCGAGTTTCTCTTTTTCGTATTCATAATACATATATTTTATTGTATGTGTTTGTATACGTTGATGCATTCAATACCTTGTTAGCTACTTATTTGAACAAAAAGGGAAAAGTGTTTTTGATCAGGCACAGAGATAGATCGAGAAATGGGAGAGATCAGGAAGGGATATAATGCAAGCCTTGTTCCTCTGAAGAGGTTTATATAGTTATAATATATCCAGATATGATGTGTGTGTAATCTTTTAATATTATTTTTGTGACTCTTTTTAAGTAAGCTGTCTTGCTCATGTACGACTCAGTAGATCATAAAACTAATATTTTAGCTGTATTTTATGGGAATTTTGATATAAATTGCTCATGAATCCAATTGAATAAAGCATTTTTTCGCTTTTCACATGATTGCCTTTTGGCTCCGTAAGTAAATATGCATGTACCCCGAAAAGAAGACAGAGAGACAGCAAAAATGTTATATGTTTTGTGTGTGTGAAATTGTCTGTGAGTATGTGTGCTTGTTGTATGCATGTATTTCCAGAGAGGAAAACCATATTGAAAATAAAATGAATAAAAATTCATAAGTAATATGGGAAACAGACAGAGTCAATGTGTGGAATTGGTAGTGTATGGAATCATCCTGATCATCATCAAAACCATATTTTTTTGTTTCTTCCCATGCTTCTGACACACACACAAACACAAGTTTATACCACCGCAATGCTCCCTTCCCAGTGTCTAGAATCTGGAAAGTGAGTGAAAGTGAAAAAAGTGTTTATAGTGGCATAATATTACTTATTGCTGTTTCACATCCTATCTATGCAATAGAAAAAAGTGTTCGTTTTTCAGTGTATCATAATGGCATACAAGCAGATATTAAGGGTTTATACTTGTCTAACTTCACTTTTTGGTGGCTTTTCTTGTGAAAGTACCCGTACCAATAAGCCACATGCTACTCAGACTGCTACTCATCCTTTGATTCTTTTTTTTGCTTTCTCTGGTTTACAAAACTTCTCAATGGACTCCAGCAGCAGAAGAGCCAAAAGAAAAGCGGAAAGGGACAAAAAAGAAATTCACCGTTTTTGCTTTACTACTACTGTGCTACCATTTTTCTGTTTTGGTGCGCTTGGCTAGTCAAAAATATGAAAAGTAAGGTCGATTTGATTGGTGGATAACGTAGCCTTTTTAGTGGCTTTGATAAAAATGGCCACAGGATTTGGCTGAATCTTCAGGGGCAAGGCTACATTAAAAATGCTTCAAATAAATTATTACATAGACTAATTACAGGGCATTTAGATTGCCGAGATGATTTTGTGCGTGGAGTAAACATAGTACTTTTTCAAGTGACGATTTTTTTCCTGTGCAGCTTTTGCAATGGTTCCTGCTGTTTGAGTCGCTTGACTGAAAACTGTATCGAATCTCTTTAGTTTTGGCTTATGTTCTTTCCTTGTGTGCGCACCAATGACCAAGTAAAGGCATTCGTTGTACGGTTTTTGTTGTTGAAAAAAAGCTTGTTTGTGGGGGTATCTAACCGACATCGTGGCAAGTATTTATGTTTGTGCCTTGTTTTCTGTCTGCCTTCCAAGTACACAGTAGTAGCTTTTTTCTTCTTTCACTCTTCGTCGTCTTTTCCTTTCATTCTCTAAGACGCTTTTCCTTCTCGGCTCGTCTTTTTTCCCTATCTGCCTTTTATTCTGCTCATTCTGTAGGCCCTCTTTTCTCTGCTTGTGCTATATTTTACGGTCCATTTCATTTCTCAGAATAATATTTTCTACATCAACGATTGGTGTCCGGAACTTTAAGACGTTCGACACAGTCGACAACTTCTAAACCAGCAGCAAGAGCAGCATCATGTAGCATCCATGTGTTCTGTATAGGTATACCAAAATAATACTAAATACTACGTGTAAGCCAAGCTCAAAAGGCTTTCTTTATTCTTCGTGTTCATCTCTATTTTTTCCTCCGTTTGCTAGCTCTTTTCAAAGAAATTCAGTTAAACATGATATAGTGGGTATTTTCCTAGAGTGGAGATACTCCATGCCTCCTTCCCTCCCTGCTCAAAAAGCAGGGCTCTATAGACAACAAAACAATGACAATATGCGACCTAATGTGTTGTAATGCATCTATTTACGTATAAATACTATGAAAGTGCTTATTCCATTGTGTCAATTTCTTCTACTTTTTCTTTCCACAGGCTTTATATTTTTTCTGTTTTCCTTCTTTTTTTACACAAGTTGCCCAACTCGTCTTTACATTTTGCATCGTGCTGCTTCACTTTCATCATGAACGATTGTGGCAATGATGTGTGGTCGTTCGGTTTGGCTTAAATCCTGTGTGTGTGTACTGTTTTCCTTTGTTTTCTGATGCACTCAATCACCACTCACCACCCACGTTATATTCTATAGGCGGCGCTCTTTGCTCGTATGATTATTTTATGTTGTTCCATTTTTATATATTTACGTGCTTATTCCGATAAAAAATAACTTGTTGTATTTTACGTGTAACTGATCACGAAGAAATGTCATATATCTCACCAAAAAACTTTTTATCTTTACTCCTCCCTCTCCATAAATACCATATTGAGAACAAAGCACAAGGAAAAACTCTGAACAATACCAAACTGTACAAATCAAGTTTCAACTGAGCAGAAATATTTTATCGAATGGGAGACGTGTGCTTGATAGAATGATGATGGTACACGTATCAAAATGCACAAAAGAAAGAATATGAATGGCAATTTAAGAAATAAAAAGCATATATATATATACTATAGCGTACAACAAAATAAATATATGCCAAAAGGAAAAGGCATGCATCAGTATCTTTGCATGTATATTGCCAAGAAGTCAGTTTTCTGTTATGTCAGGAGCATCATGTGTGTTTGGATGGACTATGGACATGTCGTCACTCTTTCACAGTCACATACACACACAAAGTCAGATTGATATTGATGGATTTTATATACAAACACAATCTGAAACACATTTTTACATTTCCTCTTTTCGTCTTCTTTCCCTTGAAGGGAGAAAGCATGCAAAATGCCACTTCTTCACATTCCTCATACGACACAAAAAATAAGTCAGGCGATTTGCTTTTTATTTACATAAAATGTTTATGTATCTGAGGCTGAAGTAGTGCTATCATGATTTCATATGATATCCTGCTTTTACCGAGTGAGCAAACAAGAGAAAATTCTTTTTTCTGTTGAGTGGGTACTGTCTACTATTGCATGTACACGTAAACATCCTCTTTACTGATATGTGGTACATAGCTTTTGATGGTGAAACGTTTATAAAGCTTCACGGAAATACTATTACTCTTTATTTACATTTTGTTATCATTTTTTGCTTCTTGTGCTTCTTATATTTTGTTGTGAAAACGATGTCTGCAAGTCTTTCTGATTATGCTTGCGTGCATTTTTGGGGCAAAATGAGATTCATGATTTTTTAAATCGATAAAGTTTGATTTGGCGTGATTTGATTTTCCCCGTCTCTCTGTGGTCTATCAGATGATGGGGAGAAGTTTGTGACAGAAAGGGATTTTATTGACTGGGAAAAGACAACAAAATTGATACGAAATTTTATGATCGAAAATATATTCATGCTTATTTGCTACTACTAGTACTACTTACTATACGTTCATCTTATCAGTCATTGTAGCTTTGCAATGGTATTGCAGGCAATAACTTTACTCACTTTTCAGGAAGATTCGACCCATTTATTGCGAATTTTGTTGAAATGATTTTGATTTGGCATTATTGACATTTGCACTATTGCAAACGTTCGGAAACAAGCGATGATATGAGCAAAAAGAACTTGGGAAGGGATACACAATAAGATTCCGTCCAACACATAAATACCTACACTATTTGTATATGTGTGCACAAAGAACATTTATATAGCTACCAGCAAACTTTCTATCTATATAAACGCTTCTGTTGAAGACATAATGACAAATGAATGATGTTACAAAATTTATGTTCAAGTGTAGAAGGAGAAGTGTGTAAACTTTATGCTTCATTTGGCGACTACTGTTTAGTCATGATAGCTATTGGTTCGCTTGAACTTTTCTTATTAAGCTCATTTTATACAATGTGTGTTTGCTGCCAGGCATGTTTTCCTTTTATATATTCAATATTGTAAACACTAATGTGTAAATGAAGTTTTCTTTCACGTTGTGGAATAACAGGGGGATTTCATTGGGATTAAATCCTTGGAAGACGGTGCTGTGAGAATTTGCATGGAGATGATGAGTCAAGAATGGCTCCCTGTAGACAGCGACCTAAGTAAAACGATACCACCTCCAGACCGAGGCATGTCACTTCTTCACATCTCGGCTGCACTTGGTTATGCAAGACTTGTGTTTACGCTGATTCGATGGAAGCGTGAGAACCCATCAAAAGTTTTGGACGCTGAGGTGGATCCGCTGAAACCTGACGATTTGGGCCTGATTCCACTGGTAAGTTTTCCTTACACCACCATCAAATCAAGTGCACACAATATACTATTGCGAATAATATACAACTTGAAATTGTTTTGAATTTGGTTTACCTACGACAGCTTGTTATATAGTCGGCATCCAAAAAGGCAAGATTTATTTGCACCACTTTACAGCTCACCATTTTACATTTGCAATAAAACGGCTGTTTAACCAGTCAGACCTTCCTAATAATAATAGACAGGGCCATTATGCGTATTCAAATGGTTACGGATGAAAGACTTAATGGCGGTATTAGCTCTTCAAGGTAGTTCCATACCATACACATCCATTTACATTATTACTTCTCGAGAAATGAGCTAGTTGAGTAGTAGCAAATGGCTGGGAGTAGAGGGAAAGCTATCTCTCTAGTAATACACTGTAAGCTATTCAATTCACTCCTTTCTACTACTCCAGAAATCGCGGAGAAGAGAACCGGGTATACACTACGCGCTATATGACTTTTCTCTGGATCAGATCCCATTATTATTACCTCTCGTGTTAAACGCCGCTGGCGATGATGGCAACATTCTTGTTTTAGTTGGCAAAGTCTACATAGACGAACGAAAAAGTGGAGTACAATACTTTGTTTCCTTTTTGGCTAAACGATCATCCAATAATAAAAGTCACAATAGCATCATCATACCATCATTTTCATCTCATTTCATTGTGTTTTGCCTTCCGGGACGAGAGCATAAAGATATCTAGTTCATGCAAAAAGGCAGTACAGTTGTGCTTTAAAAGGGACATCTTTTATGTAGGGAAGAGCTAGAGTATTAACTTGAGGAAAAGTGACCGTTGATGGCGATGACAAAAACTGTGTGCGGACCAAATAAAACTATGTAGAATTGCCTCCAAAAACTCAATTATTTTTGTATGCGTTTCAGCTCTTCGTACTCATGTTCACACACGACCAGGTTTAGTGAGATATTAAAAGAGTCAAATGAGTTAAATAAATTCTAGAGATGCAGTAAAAGCAAAAAGGAGAAAGGGGCTATTTGGTGCATATCATTATTTTTCTCAAGTGGACCGTTTCATTTACACGTTACATGGTTCATTGTCAGAGACACACACGGTGAAAATGTGTGTGTGGCCTGGCGTGTTAACTTGAATTGTGATAGCTTTCTCATATTGGCTTTTGCATGCTTAGTTAGTTAGCATACTGTGACCATGATCCGCTTTTTAGGCAGTTATGTAAATACACAGGGATTACGTAAAACATCCTCTATTTCGCACTTGAAGAGTCCAGCAAACAAAAATGACGATGATCATCATCTTCACTCTTAGTCTATGCACTGAATAAAGGTTTGTTGGAAGAAGAGTGTAATATTTACAAAAAGCAGCGAATAACATGAGAGGCTCTACTACTCCTACAACACCACTACTCCTAGTTACGGAAAGGGAACCCATAGGACATTAGAAGCTATTAGCAATAATTCAATGAAAGTGCCGCTTGAATGTGCAACGGCAAGCAAAGGCAGTCAGGCATCATTCTCTGTTTTTGTCTACATTCCTTCCGAACTACATCTACTGGACTAGTGCAAGTAAAGGAGCATAAAAAAGTGCAATATATTTTGGAGAAAGCACACGGGTTTTTAACAATAGTATTTTGTTTGTTGTTGGTGTTGTTGTTGTGTTATAGCGGCAGTGCTGCTAGCAGTAATAGCGCCATTAGGACAAGTATTAAGTGCCCATGTGTAAACGTATAAAAAAGTATCTACTGAAAATGCGTTTGGTTTTGCTTGCCGAAGGGGGAAATTGGTTCGTTGGGTGATCGTTTTCAAACAAAAATGTTTGCAAGAATAAATAGAAGGGAAAGTAATGGGGAATGTACAAGCAAGGAGCGAGAAAAAAAATGGAAGAGCATATAGGGAAAACCGGTACATGTGTATGTTGTCATGTGATGTGGTAGTATAATAGTTTAGCCGTTTATGTCCCTCCCTGCTCTTTGAGAAGGAGACGAAGTGAATGAAAGGGGAGCAGCAAAAAACAGGAGATTGCTCGAAAAAAAAGGTCGGGAAAATACATGTATAAAAATATACATGGATTCGACCACTTTCTTAAAATATTCTGTCCCTATATACAAATACAAGCTTTTTTGTAACTTTTGCTCTTTGGGGGAAATGGATAAGTCGTGCAAATTCTTTTACGCTGCTATGCTGCCTTGTAGATTTGGTGGATGCTGGACTTGGACTTAACTTTTTAAGTGGGTTTGCTGGGCACATATAACAGTGAGGGACAGAGGATGAGAGAAAAAGAGCGCATATATATGTCGGAATGTAGATTATATGGAGATGTCCTTGGATTGTAGAATATGTATGGGAAAAGGAGCATGTACACGCTTTTTTTGGTGACAGTTCCGTGAAAAAATAGGCCTGATATTGAGATAGGAGTTACAAGAGGATATAAGCTAGGGATACGCATAATAAGTTATGTTGTACATAATAATGTGGGAAAAGAGGAAATGTATAGAAGAGGCGATCAAGCAGTATATATGGGAAAGTTATGTGCATGGGAATGGGTGGGCATATATGTTTTTATAAGGATGAAAGTGATATGATGGTGGTTAATTGCTGTGGAAGAGAAAGCTGGACATAAATGTAACCATTTTGTTTTTTCTTCTTTTCCTTCTCGGGTTTTTCTCCCTGGTTTTCTGGTGGATGTTCTTCACAGATGTGGTGTGCACGTTATGGACATTTGGAATGTGGTATCATTCTGGCACAGTGGAGTCCAGAGTGCCTACAAAAACGAGACAACGAAGGACTCAACCCTGTACAAATTGCTGTTGCTCGAGGTTTTGTCAAGTGTGCTTCAGAGTTGGAAAAAATCCAGACGAGTCGCGCAGCTCCGGCTTTTGCACAGACTTTGGATAGTGAAGATTTCTCTTTGAGTGAGTGTCTGCTCGTCTTATTTTCCGCCTATTTATATAATATTTATAGAGATCTATCTACACGCTTTATATATAAGCTGAGGATTCGCCGGACCTTTTATTATTATACAAAATAGGAAATAAAAGTAGAGCACTTGGCCACCCGTTTATGTAATACATGAGCCACTTAAATATACAACATTATTGTTACATTTCCACATTATAGGGTACACATGTAACTTTTCTTGGGTAGAGACCACTTTTGTCCTATACTGTACTGTACAGCACATTACAATTCACATGTGCATGTGTCATAATAACCAAACAATTTATTTCAAAGACAAAAGCCGGATGGTCTTCTTCTTGGCAAAATGATTTCCTCTCTTGAAGACGGAGAGAGAAGGGTAATCACAGAATGATTAAATATTCCTTCATGCTTATTTTAATGCTTCGTATGCTCATCTGCAAAGTAACACAACAGTGGCAGATAGCAGTATGAGAATAGAATGGCTTAATGTATATACAATGCGTTGTGGGAGATTGTGGGAAAATTGTCCAAAAAAAGAATTAGCGACAGAGTAAGTTGTACAGATACACACAATGCATGGTATGCCTTTGAAAAACTTGTATATACAAAATGTGGCACAATAATTTTCCAAAAACACTTGAGACCATCCTTTATCTTTTTCGGAGAAAGTTTCGCTGAAAAGTCTCTGTGTTTAAATGTTATTTCTGGAGTAAGTAAAACGAGGCATGCAAACGTTTGTAATAAAGACAAAGTTACACTATATTACCACACCACCGCCACACCACATCAGCTAGTTTTTGTTATTTGCTGTGTGTGTAAGCTCATATATTGTATATTATGTGAGGATAGAGGGAGGTATGCTTTAAAACGCTGCTACCGCTACTGTTGTAGTTACCAAAGACTCATAATGATGTTCCGGTGGAATGTGAAACTATCACAGAGTAGCAAATACTACTCATACTTTTGTTCATGGAACAATTTCAGTATCATTATAAGCGTATTATTATTAAAAACGTTACGTTTCTAACCGTGAAAATGTGTATGCAGGCTGGCAAAAGAAAAGATGTAGTGTATTATTTCAAGCATGCACGTCGTACTTATATTGTTTGGGCGTGTATGTATGTAACTCTCTGCCACTCTGAAAACAACAACTTGTTTTTTATTATTAAATTTAGCGAACGTAAGCAGATTTCAAGGATCGTCTGGCTCAGTTTCTGACGACTTTGGCTTAAAAGGTATGTGATACATGTACTTTCTCCCCTTTTATATCCATTATCGTATTCGTGTGTGTTTGTCTCTCCTATAGCTTGCTTGATGATGCTTTGCTTTCTCCAAAATATTTATCTATATGCATATGCAATGAAATGCAATCATGGCACAATTCATATAGCGCACATCCCTTTATAACTTGCCATTTACTTTACTCGTCCAACTACGTTTTAATATATTACAGAGCAATCAGTTAGGGAAATGTATGTATATACATATGTAACCTTAAAACATTCCTCTTTTCGGAGAAAGTAATGCAAAAGTAAAATATATGCGAGGAGAAAAGGAAGGGAAATCGTAATAATAATAAATATGTATAGTTGGTTCATGGGGGCTATTACATTACATTTGTATTATAAAATGAAAGCAAGCGGCAGAGCAGCAGCAGCCCCAACGAGCCAAAGAGAAGGAGTTGAAATATACATTCGTTTTCTCCCTGTCTCTTTTCCTTTTCTCTTGTTGTGCACTTTTTATCCGACCAGTAAGACTTGATTAGTCCTCCTCTTTCTCTTCCTCTTTCCTCACAGCAAGTTCTCAGCAGTAGTAAAGCAGAAGCCTGTATGTGTCTGTCTGAAAGGATGCGAAATAGTTCCGCTAAAATGCTAGTGCTTCTTCTACTACCACTGCTGCCTTTGCTGATGAGAGTTAGTCTATCAATTAGTAATCAGTAGTACAAACTTGCTCTCGTGTATAGCATGTCTCATTCTCCCTCCATCGCTTTCTCTTCAGTTTCTCCAGGAGAAAGCCTTCTCAACTAAGCCAGCAAGAATTTGTGGGGGTTGAGGCGATGATAACAAAAAGCTACTGCTACTACGACTTGGACGAATACATATCCCTCTGCTTTGATGATGATCATCATCATTCCGATACTTTTTGCTTTGCTCGCTGTTTCTTTCACTATTTTCAAGAGGAACCCCTTTAACAGATGGGATTTGTTTTTGATTTAGACTGTTTCTTTGGTCAACCGGACACAACTCTGGAGCTTGCTATCCCTTCTGAGGAAGAGTCTCGTGTGTTGACTTTGGCTGAACAGATAATTGCTGCTATGCCTGAGAGAATAAAGGTAAATATAATGATGATAATAATATGAACTATGGGCGTAAGAGAGAAGGGTATAAGTATATGGTTTTATAGCATATTATAAGCAAGGGGATCATTATATACCTACACTACCAGTGGATTACCAAAAAAAGAGAAAGAAAATGATCGAAAATGTACACAGCTTCTCTTTCTCCGTCGATATTTTTCCTTCTAAAAACTTAAGCTAGCCAAGTATCATGCTGAGAAGGACAAGGAGCATCCTCTCGTGTATAGTATTTTTTGCTTACTTCTTTCCCCTTCCTTATATATCCTCCTTTCTTTAACATGCTTATCTCTTCTCAATGCCACTTGGATTGACACAATTTGTCTTGTAAGTGGGCCCACTCGGGGAGTCGAGTGAGTGGTGGCAGATGAGCTTCTGTACATACACGTCGAAGATGCCTCCGGTTAGAGGAAAAACTAGTACATTTGGCTTGCCAGAAAACAAAGTATACCCACTAAGAGGAATGTATGAACATTTTAGTTTTAACTGCTAATATATAAATAGCCATGATGGGTATATCCAGGAAAGATTATTTTGGTTGCTGGATTATTTACACAGAGCAAATGCCCAGATGAGAGAGAGATTTAGTTATCTCCTTATGCCCGTCTCTCTTTCGTCTCTTTACGTTCACACCAGAAGCTTTTCAACTCGTCACTTTCCAAAGTTGACTAAAATGTATCTATTTAGTGTTTGCCTGTGTGTACCCTCTTTCAGAAGGAGAGCTGTGAAGACATGTCACCTTCAGAGTCCCAGGACTCTTCTTCCATCATGAGTAGTGATCCCTCGGAGCAAAATGATTTTGCGTTTGAGTTCTCTGATAGAAACTACAGGTATGTGTACCAAACTGTATAAGATATTTACATTATTCTCTTTGATTCGTTTGATTTTACAGATTTTTCAACACTTTTAATTTTGTAGAGATTATTTCACTTTTTACAATTTTATATAATAAATGTATATGTATGAACTTTTCAAGAAATTGATTATAAAATTATATAGACTATGATGTGATATAATATGTAGGTACTACGAGACAGGAACACCATGTTCCAGTCTCAGCCCGTCATCAAGTTGTCTTCAGAGCCCGTGTTCTTCCTCCTTTACCGTAGACTCACCACAACCAACCACCGCCGACTTTTGTGAATTCCTACAAGCGTCAGCATTCGAAAAGGATTTTTCTAATTTGACTCTCTCCGGTTAGTAAGAACAGGAATTGCTTAAAGTACTTTCTCTACTACTAATTGCTCCTTTCAAAATGCAATTAAGCATTTGGTTAATGCATTTCTGACTAATGACGCAAGTAGAAAAAAACACCATAATTATTAATATGGTTCTTGGAAGCAATAAGTACCATATAACATGACAAACAAAAAATGTTGAGCCTGCTTTTTTTTTCTTTTTGTGGTGACAGATCGAGAGCAAAGGGAACTTTACGAAGCGGCGAAAGTGATCCAGAAGGCCTACCGATCCTACAAGGGGCGCAAGAAGCTGGAGGAAGAAGAAAAGGAGAAAGCAGCAGCAGTCATCATTCAAAATTACTATCGACGTTACAAACAGGTTTGTCCTTGTAATACACGTGCAATCCATCCATTTTCCTGGAGTTTTGTTTTTTTCCTCATTTTGTTTGCAAATGTTTTTGCCAAACTGTGTAAAGACAATTTGGAAATATTTTTTGCAATATGATTTCGGAAAAAGTGTAATGTACCTCTAGGAAAACTATAATAGATACATTGAAGACTTATATGGATGCACATGACTTTTGCTTTAAGGCTACTATCGACTATCGGTACATACAGACACAGGAGATTTGAATGACGGAGCATTAGAAGTATACTTATTCATTGTTCATGTGTAGAGGTACTGGAGAGGGAATGAAAAAGTTTATGACATGTACATTTCAAACCGTTTTGAACATGGGATGATAATATATGGGGGAGCAATGCTAAGTTATGACAAACATATCGGCTTAAAATGCATCCACTAGGAAAAGCGTGAAAGCGCAGGTATTGTGTATATGATTATGTAGCACGTACAATTTTGTGGGCGGACATAAACACATGGTCATTGTGTGTATGGCATAGCATTTTATATTCTTGTGGAGCAGCTTTCTCACACCACATGTGTGTGCTGCCATAAAGCTCTGAAATAAGAGAGAGAGAGAGAAAGAAAGTAAAAAAAAGTTCCAAAGAAAAACTCTTCCGGATGAATATGTATAAAGCGGTAGAGAAAAGCTCGCAAAGTAGTAGCGGATGTAGTGCACGATGATGCGAATCTGAAAATATTTTTAAGGTAGGAAAAAGAAGAGCCGTAAAAACGGAGTCACATTTCAAGGGAAAAGGAAGAAAGCAAGTTAATGAGATTTTGGTTGTTCTTGTTCGTTTTTCCAAGTGTCTTACAAATGATATGGGGAAACGTGCTATATATGAGAATTTCTGGTTCTATGTTCCTTCACCCAGACGTAGAGTGAGTATGGTGTATTGGCATAGGTATACTACTGGAAAATGATTCGGGTGGAAATGGGAATGCAATCCAATGACGATGATGATGGTTGATGATAGTAAAGCTGTGTTATGTGCTTTCTGTGTCTGTCTGTGTCGGCTCGAGAGTACTGATATCGTTTTGGTGTTTTCTTTTGGCATGCATTGCTTGAAAACACGAAGAGAAAAATGTATGCTATGAAGTCTTCCCAATATATTTCCCACTTTCTCCCGTTCTTCTTCCATTTTGCGTAGAAAAGAGTGAATGGGTGTCTTGTCTGCCTTTCCTCACTTTTACGCTGTCGTTTCTCTCTCTTTGCCTCTTCTCGAACCATTTTCCACTTTCCTCTTATGATGATGATAATAATAATAGTTGTAGCAGTGGCAGTGTTGCTGGTGGGAAAGTAGTAGTAACAATGATAATAATAATAATAGTAATATACTCTTCACTTTTTTCTTCTCTCATTCTTTTTTCATATATTCAGTACGCCTATCTACGACAAGTCACCCAGGCGGCTTTGGTGATCCAGAACCAGTATAGGAACTACTGTGAGAACAAGAGATTCAAAAAGTCCTCTCAAGACACCGAAAGTGGATATCTTTTGGCAGCTAGGGAATCCACACTGCCAAACTCCACTCCCAATTCCGATAGTAACAATTCACAACAACAACACCATCACCAACTCCACCACCAGCAGCAGCAACATCAACAACAACAACCAACTTCACAGCAGCAATGTTCCATGTAAGTCCAAAGGGGAGAAATGTGTGTATACACAACACTCGATCTTTTCCTTGTTGTATACATATTTTTTATTTGCAATCTCTCATGAAGAAAACAAAATCGTGTGTGGATTCTGAAGGATGGGTAGACAAGTGTAGGAAGGGCTTTTTGGGATATGATAAAAGCAAAAATGACTATTGCATTGCAATTGCATACTTTTTTACTCTCGTAATTTGAGATGTGCCATGTATCTTTTTCCCCACACGTATATAAAATATACTGTTATGACCACTTTTTTATTCGATTCTCACTCACACTCTCACTCAATACTTTTCACCGCTCTTGACTTGCATCGTGTTGATTAGATGGTGATGATGGTGGTGATCGTCCCATAAATTTACCATTCCCCTCCTGTCATGTCATTAAGAAAAGGGTACAATGTACCTTCCACTTTCTCTCCACTACACAGTTTTTCCCACCACACACGTTGTGTTGTCATCCAGGTCTGCTTTCCTCCTTTTGTTCCAGAGAAAGTATGTTTTTCTCTCTTTTGCCCCAGAAAAAACATCATCAACACGAATCACAATGACAAGTCAAGTAGAAACTTGGAAAGCAAGGATAGAATTTTTTATGGGAACGGCAAACAAAAGTAAAACTTTTGTTTTTATGACACTAAAAACACAATGTCAACAAAGTTTTTTTTCTCTTTGCCTTTTCTTTGATTTTCTCCAATAACAGGAGTAAAGTGTGAAGAGAAATACATAGGTACATACCGTTTTCATTATGAACACACAATGACTTGGTTTTTTGGAACTCGGTGGAACAAACAATGTACCAAGTGATTAACGTATGCATTTTCCTTCAATGTGGCGGAAACAATTGAAACCGATAAAATGGATGCTTGTAATAAGAAGGATAGTGTGTGCGCTTCTTTCTTTGGGTGGTTAATGTGATGCTCGCAAAAGTACAAAAAACGCATTTCATTCTTTGGTCTTTGCTTCCTGCCAATGGTGCACTCCCCTTTCCTTTCTCCCTTTCTGCAAAACAAACCTTCAATTTCCTTGATTACTGTTCAAGATAAAAATTGTCATTTCCTTGCCGTTGTTTTCAAGTGTGTCCTTTTGTCTAGCCAGCTGTTGTTGTAGATCCCTTTCTCTTCTGCGCTTCTCTTCGAGCCCATTGCAATTATTGTCAGTCGATGGTTAACCGAGAAAAGACCATTTCATTATGAATCGAATCGGATTGACTGCACTGGAACGAAAAAGGAAAGGTTGACAAGCGTTCACGGAAACCCACCCACCACCAAACAATTCACAACCAAGAAAAGCCATTAATCAGATTTACTCTTTCTTCGTATTCTTACACCACTGAATGAACAAAACAAAATTGTTTTATTGAGAGAGAAAACCTTTAGCAAATTTAATGCCTATATTCATGCCACTCACCGCCATGTTGAAAACAAACAGAGAACATAAAATGGCAAAGATTTTTTGTTGATTTATAACGGGCACGTTAGTGATGTCGTTTGTCAAAATACACGTGCGTATTTTATTACATAACCAGTTTTTATGTTTTTATTGGGGCTTCCACACACATTTCAACCATGACATTTATGGTGGCTTAGAAAAACTCAATCATGGTAATGTAAACAGAAATCACGCTGTGAAAACGAGCATTTTGTGTGTACATTTCTGCTGTTATTATAATACCTATGAAACTTTGTTTCTTTTTCTAGGAGGTCTTATTCGCAAAGGAAGCAACACCAAGCAGCCAAAAAGATCCAGCAGTTTATGAAACAGTCTAAAACAAAGTGAGTTTCCCAAATTTTTGTTTTTGCTGTAAATTAACAGTTTAAAAACAATCATAACGACAATTTACTAAAAAAAAACTTTTTTATTGCATGAGGCATGAACTTCGAAATGTAATAACCAAAATAACAAAACAGAATTTATTTTAGCATAGCTGAAGGGGAAGTTTCTGAAATGTAGATTTTGATCAAATAGTTTGAAGGCAGACTGGAAAAAATGTGCATTCTTGGCACTTTGAGTGAAAAGACATTTTTCAAATTTATTTCTAGTTAAACTCAAGCCAATAGCAAGTTATCCATTTGCAGTTTGCAACTCAAATCGAGCCAAGGAAATTACAATTGAAAGATGTAAGCTTTATTTACCTACATCTCCCAACTAAAACCTCTGACAAAATCAATTAAAACGGTTCCCCAGTTTTAATTTCGAAAAGTTGGAAAAGGCAAGATAACTATCTTTCAGGACTCTTGAATCAAGTTTAAATAGTTTCCTTGTAAGAATACTTGTAAAGTCAACATATTCAGCTTTGGTACTAGTTCACACAAGTAACGTTTTTGCCCCGTGTGCAGATTTTCTCCTTTGACGCTGCTGATGATGAAGCTGATGAGTAATTGAACTTGTAGTAAAATCGTAATGAATCAGAGCTCATTAAAAAGTTGCTCCTGCCATTCTGCCAAATCATCATGGCATTCATTTCTCACGAATATCGATTTAGATGCTCCTGAACATTGTATTTGGGGCGACGTGTACCTTTGATATTGCATATTTTACATAAGAGAAATTTGCCGTTTTTCCTCCTAACATGCTCTTGCGACGATAGTAGCATCTCGTGTTCTTTTCTAATGAGTTCTTTCTTCCATCTTATACTTAGTTTTCCTGTTGGTAGTCCTCCCTTCCTTTTGCCTGTCTTTTTAACTTCTTCAGATTCTAAGATGATAGCCCTCTCGTATACTACTCATTCCAACATTTACCAATGACTCCAAAGCATATTGCGATAATCATAAAAAACGGCGAGTCTCCTCGTACTTACTTTTACTAGGACATATGAATAAGTGAATGCAATGATATGCAATTTGCACTGATTGAACTAATATATTTTTACTACTATAACAAAAAACTGACATGAATAACTCTTTATCTTTTTTTGTGCTTTATCTGCTTTAATAGGTATGTACCCTACTAATCTAGTGTGCGAGCTGCTCTGCTCTCTCCTCATGTTCCTTCGTTCGGTGACATACATACTTTTTGCTCTCATAATAAACCGTCTCTCTGAGTTGTCTTACGTTGTTCGTTTAGCTCGTTCTGTCGTAGTTGAAAGCAGCAGCAGCCCGGAGTTTTCACTTTTTCTCTTTCTCTCATTTCCCTTTTTCTATTCTTCTACTTTTTATAATAAATCTTATATTTATATAAATAACCTACTACTTTATAACATTACTACTCCTGCTACCACTACTACTGTATAATATGGCTGTCCACATATAAAAGAAAAAACTCTAAAATGTATAACTGATGGGAACTTGTGTGTCTAATTACTTTGCTTACACGCTAAAAAGTTTCTGGGACTCCCTCGATACTAATAAGGTAAATTTTTACTGTCTTTTTGCTACTATAACTTATCGGATAAGGCTTTCTGTATTGTAGGCGTGCTGATGTTATCCGCTTATTCAAGCGGATATAAAGGGATATGTGTACAATTATTGTAAAAACTAAAGTTTTCATTGTGTATAGTTGAATGCGTGTGCGTTCGTCTGCTCGTATATTTAAGTTTTGAGCATATAATGTAGTTATTTTTGTACTTTTCTATTCTTCTCACATAAAGTTCCAGTACTTTGTCAAGTTTGTAGAAAGTAGATGCATAAGGGAGACCAAGTCAGTTGATATGATTTAAGGTGTCATTATTAGATTAGATGGCGGAAGCGGCAATGAAAATACTTCTTTTCCAACCCCTGCCGCCGCCAAGCATAATATAAACTTGATATTATATGGAACACAAGTATAGTAGATATGTTTGCTTCCTTAGTTTCAAGGTAGTTCATGTCACTGTCAGCACGACCATGCATTATGACATCACATTCGTGCTACAATTTGTATGTTTTACTTCCTTCTCTACAGACTGCAGAGAGAACGGGTCGAAAGAGAGAAGCAACAATGCCAACATCCTCGTTAGAAGTTCACTGTCCGGCTCCAGCCAAGATTGCGATGAGTAGTAGCCCCCAGCATCATCATCTCAACTCTGATCAACTGCCTTCAACTTTTTTCAGCCAGAGGTACCTTACTTGCTTTTGATTTCGCTGAAGCACCCACCTCCCCTTGTTACCTTCCCTCTCGCTCCATTCTAAAATAATGAAACGCAGGGACTTTTTTCTTTTCCAGTATACACCGGGAGGCTGAGTTTAATATTGGAGCTGATTTTTAAAATAACGAGCATATTATATAAAAGGAAACAGGCAAATAATAATTACTCTTTTCTTTGGTTTACTGTTCTTCTAAAAATATCCACAAAACTTAATGAAATGGAGAAAGACGAAGGAAGTGCCATGATGAGCATATTACTATATATATTACAATTTAAAAAACAGAAATATTATGGTATTTTACGGGAAAAATCATAATTCGGCTATATAGTTTTTTGAGGGAGTCTATATATCTATCTACAAACAAGCGAGAGAGGAAAAGAAAACATTAAAATGCCTATGCATACTTTAAAACACTATTTATAAGCACAGCCACATACACAAGATTGGAGTATTTGCAGAATAATTAGGTTTACTTTGAAACTGTAAGTAGTGGGCTGCACAGACGCAAGAGAAAGGAAGATGATTATTATTGTGTAATTTTTAATCTTCTATATAATGATTATAAATATTATGATGAATGCGACGATCTATCTATGTAATTATTACAGTTTTATGCTTTAATTTGTAAATATAAATGATATTTGACTATATACACTATATGTTAATTACGTGTAAAAATGCGGAAACTTTTTCGTGTAAGAACACAAGACAAAAAAGCAACACTCACATTCTTTGTAAAGTATGTGATGACTATTATACGTATGAGGTATGATCAAAAACTATAGGCACTTTTACTCTACAATTCTATACAAAGTACACATACACAACCACATCTTTCTCTCTCAGAGAGAGGAGAAACCGTTTATTTGTCAATATTTCAAAGAAAACTGAGTGAGATCCTCCTCCACTCTGAGAGGTCAGATCTGTATAAAGTGTATTGCCACTTAAAAGTAAACGCTATACAGCAAAACATATACAAGTATAATCAAGAAATCAAAAAATACCATGAAGTGATCTTCCTAGAATGGCTCACCGATTGTGCATTCCAAAACAAAAATAATCAGAATGATTATGTACAGAGACATAAATGTGCAGAAAAAAGCAGCAGCAGGTGTGTGTAAAAAACTATAAATTATATTTAAAAAGGTTGATGCGAGGAGCTTTTTGAGTACATAATGACAACACTGTGTAATTATTCTATTTCGGACATTCTTGCATAATATATATTTACGTGTACATTATAGACTCATATATAATCAGATAATCAATAATATATTATATATAGGCTTTACTTGTTATATAATTAATTAATACTCTAATTAGATTTAGTTTTGTTTTCTGAAGAAAAAGCAATCAATGCGATAATCAGAATTCATCACACACAAGTCGTTATTTTTCTGCAAGGCAAAGCTAAAAAGTTGTGTGTAGCACTGCGTGTATAAATTCCTACACATTTTTCTTTCGGGTTTTTGCGACACTAGCTTTAGTTGGACAACACGTAAAAATATTGAATATATATTCTCTCGCTTCTATCTGCCAGCTCCAGGAAAACCAAGTGTTTTGCTTTCCAGCAGATAGAATAAAAAAAGAAAAACAATCATTACTGCAAATTCGTTTTTTGTAGCTTCGCGTTAATTGGATTGACACTGACAGGAAGGTCTATCTTTTTATGTGTGCATACGTAGGGAAAGTAATTTCATAGATAAATCTAGGCTCATTAAAGTCTAAAGTAATTTAATACGTAACTGAACGTAAACTATATACTATATACATAGAGGCGATGATGATGATGATGTGTGTATTTTTATATGAAACAGGAAAATACATAAAATTGTGAGATTGAAGTCCGATGTTCGTTAAAAATGAGAACAAAACGTACGCATGTGTGAGGCGTGTGTATGTATGAGCCTAACTTAATTGTATCAGCAACATCAGCAACTTTTCATAGATAAATCATATAATAAGACGGAAACAGTAAATGTGTATGGTGGTGGTAGGGTTTTAGTACTCTCTCTGAAAATAGCAATAACCTCATGCTTTCTTTTTATACTAGGTTAGATAGATAGTCAAATTAACACTTATTACACTTATGTAGAAAGTCATCATATTCTATTTTACTCATAATATAATCTACACAATATATACTTTATATTCAAGTTTACACTGAAGGTGATATATAGGTTGTAGGTTTTAAAGGAATAGTTTTATAATATTCTGCTTTACTATATTTATAGGTGCGTGCAATTATATATTTGTGGCGTAAATGATAAATATTATAAGATTTTTTTAGTATTTTTCCGCAACAACAACGAATTTTAAAGCTTTTTCTCGGTGCGATTTATGGATGTGTGTGAAGTGTGAGATGTAATAGGTAGCGTACCCAGTTTAGAATATACAACAGTATATGACTTGATGTGGCGGTCGGGTGACAAATGCATATTATCATTACGGATAATTATTACTAGTACAGTCACCGGCGGTGTTGGTGGTGGTTCAAACAGATAAATCAGTAAAATGTTGATAGTGGTATGTGCGGTAAAATTTCTCGATGGAATCAACAAAATCAACTCCCAAATTCACAAGTCCTATGTTTTTAGCAAGTGGCAGTAGACAGGGAATATTAGCGGTAGTTGTAGAACGGAAAAGTAAGTTATAAAATCAACGACAGTAATTATCGCTTTTTCATTTCATAGTGGTAGGGGTAGCAAGCAGCGATGATGATGGTTTGATGATGTTTGTGTTCATGAGAACGTGAAAGAGTGGGATAAAATTCAATGGAAGTGTCAGATGAATGAATTGGTTTGTTGGAGACTTTCTCTCTCGCTCTCATTTCCTCCCATTCATTTTCACTCACATACACACACACTGCTCGTTCAGTGTTACCATTACCAAGTTCAATTCATTTCTATTCTCTCTTTCCCCATTCGATTCCATTTCTCGTTTTCTCCTCAAACGCGAGGGATTGTTCTTTGTTCAGTCAGTTTGAGTTTCCTCTGTTGGATACGTTTTCAAAAGAAACGATTTCCTTTCTGCCGACTCTGTGCATTCTTCTGTGTAGATACCTTTACAGGAAATAATCGCTCTAGTATGCCTTCCTTTATAGTTGATTAGACTGCGTATTGTACGAGCAAAACCTCCATTACTATCATTTCTACTACACTTATATTGATTTGCGTGTTTTTTCTCTCCCCACGTTTGGGCAAATAGCTGGTTGACAATGTCAGCGGTGGAGTCAGTTATCGTACATATTCTAATTATTTCTTTGTTTATAAATTCATCTGGTCTCATGCTCCTATATCCTTTATACGGTATACACTCAAGCACGTTGATTAATTAACTTACATAAAAAGTTGGAGTTTCATCGACTTGCTTTCCTTCTCACTAATTTTGAACGAATGGTATTGCAAACTGGTGATATTTATACAGCGTAATCAAAACGATGAAATTTGTGATCAGATAGTTGAATCGAATCCTTAAAGATAGACTTTTATGTTCAATTTTTTACTTTTTGTGTTTAACATACTTTGGATTCCTGTAAGTAAACGCAAAGCATGAAGTATTTTTTATCTTACTGTTTTATCCATTCGTACACAAGTATTTCGTTCATTCATTCCATTACTGTCATCATCAATTTTACATTTTTCTACACTGGGACAAAACCGAGTTTAAATGTTTACACCGTACCACATGCTAAATAATATACTGTATGGTTGCTATCAAATGTATATAAGAAGGGACTGTTGTATTGTTATAATATGTAGTTAGTAACATAAATCAGGAAAGAGTTGGGTTTACCTTACCAGTAACACGTTTTACTTTCACAGGATACATACTTTTCACCGAGCAGCGCGCCTAGCTTACCATGTTTAATGTTTATCATACAAGGAACTTTTTTGTTTTCTTTCTCTTAATCTGGAAACGAGGGCTAGTCAGATAAACACAACTAACAACTCATGTAGACTTACAAAATCACACACACACAAATAGCAATACACAGCTTCATTGAAAAGTGGTGTTATAAAAATATACCTTAATTAGATTTATGCGAGGATATATCTAGCAAACCTACTTAGCTACCTTAATTCATTGTATAGGCTATAAACATTACACATACCTTGATCATGATGAAGACACTAAAATAAGCATGTAACCTTTTCAAGATTGAGCATATTTAATATACGAATATATATAGTTTGCATATTATATGTACATACAACATTTACTTCTTGATAAATAGCTATAGGAAGAAATTATATTTGATAAGTGACAGAATCCTATGATCCGTACGGTGCAAGGAACCGGTAGTATATCGACCTATTAATGTAGATGAATAGGAAAATGGCGACAAAAAAGACATTAATGTTAATATTGTACTTGTTATAAGACAACAAACATTATATCTTTAACTCAACTAACATTTTTCCTCTTTATCATCTTTCTATACAATATATACAGACTAAAACTGCATGTAACAAAAAGAACTACTACTAATCTCTTTCCTTCTATACAAATGACATTTTTATCTCTTTCTCTCTTGTCTTCTTCACTAACTCAACTTAATACATACTAACAACATTATACTAAGGTTTTTAATGATCTTTATATAGGCTAAGAAATGGTGTATTTTACGATTTAATTAATATTTTAAAGGGTTTGTCAAGTAGTGATTTGTAGGTTGATAAATTCTTTAGTACTTGTTTAAGCTCTATTCTCTCAAGATGTAACTTCAGATGTAACCTGTTTTCACTTTCTTCGATTTTGTGGGTTACTGATATTTAATAATTTGACTTTCCGCAATTTAGTACTTTTTTATTACTGATAGAAATTGCGTGCATATTTTTCTTGCTTTGGTGGTCATTAGTTATAATGTAACAGGGAATTCGTAGGGAAAAGGTACAAATTTATTGATATTTGATGTTATGTGGCTCGTTAAAAAGTGTTTGTGTGAGAGTTTATGAAAGTTCTTAAAACAGTTACAGTTGTTCTTTATCTCTCGTCTTTTTCTCTTGGTAGGTTTAGCAGAGAATAACAAAACAAAATAATAAAAAGAAATAAATCTATTTAAATACCTACTTTTTAAAAAGGTAACAACAATAACCAGACAAAACACATTTACTCAATTTTCTCTCTTTCTCCTTAAAAAAGACAGTAGCTTGTAAGGTCAGAAACTTATAAAAAACTAAATTTCTATCATTGGCTGTACAGACTACATGAAATAATACTGTTATAATTGAAATTGGCTTTTTGAGAAAAAAACTGATTATATACTCATGGAGTACTAAACCTATGCGATGATAACTTTTTAACAATCAAAGGATTATATTATTATAGGAAATATATTATTAGTGGGATTTGCGTTTTGTTTTTGAACATAGAGTCTCAATTAGTAGTCACTAATTAAATATTTTCCATAATGTTTCAGTTTCCTCTGTATTTTGACATACATTTGTAGAAGTAAAAGTTTGATTAGATTATAGGCACATGTGTCGGGCTCATCATCATTATCACATACGCAGATTCTGAAGGTGTTCCCTGGACCGTGAGCCTTTTTCTGTTTGCATGAGTTGTTTTTATCAACATAAAGTTCATTAGTTAGAATTGTAGGGGTAGATTGACACAAAACAAGCAATATTTAGACAAACAGAAGAGACATGTAAATAAAGTTAATAGAATAGTGTGAACGAGGGTGGAATCACAGTGTTTATTAAAACAGTTCATTAATTACACTTAATTACTGATTACAGTTGGATCAGTAAGACATATGTAGATGGTAGATACATTAAAATATTATAGTCTTTAGACCTACAAAACATGTTTGCTGATGTGAAAGAGCGATAAAAGACGTTTTTTGATATCATCTAAAACTGAATATTTACCGTAAAAACTAATTTTTAGACAAAAAGTGAAACGAAGGCATAACTTTTAAAGAAAAAGTAAGAGTGTTATTGAAAATGAAAACAGCTCACTATAAACTACAATTATACAAAAGTTACATACGTCCGGTTTTAGATGAAAGGAAACTTTTAATCAAAAATGATTGTAATAATATTTGATCCTGTGTCATGATGATATAATATGATGGGTTTTAACAGTTTTTGGTATGTGTGCGTATAATAAAAAGTACAACATCATAAGAATACGTAATAGATTATAGAAATTATAGTGTTGAGGTGGATAATTCATTAAACAGTTTGTTAATTAGTTATATTGCTTTAGCCATTATAATTATAGTTCATGTTCATACTATCTGATTACGTTGATTAAATAGATAAAGTATGTATTTAGATTTTCACAGGAAGCCTTCTTATGATTTTCTTGTTCCATACATCATATATACCGGTTAAGTTTAAAGATTCTGACTTAAACCACAGAAACATAGACATATTTTCATCTATGAAATTCCATGAAATTCATGCGAATTTGCAAGGAAAGACATTTGCTACTTACATACAAATAGGTACGTATATAAATTATAAATCAAACGTAATTTTTCAAGTGTTCTACATGCCTATATCGGATGTGAATGAACTTATTGTATGAGAAAAATGATGAATGTGTACATTTTGTGTATAAGATTATTCTTAAAAATGTAAGCCGCATAGCGTTCATAGTTTTAGATGCTAGACCAATTTCTTTGTTTAACTAGGTAATAGGCAATTTTATTGCTATATAAAAGTATGCATAGGTAGTTGCTGTAAAATTTGTTTTTTTTCTTATGGTGTTTTTGACCATGTTTGAAAATTACAGCACAAAAGAAAAATGTGAGAGCGAGTAACGCAAACAACTCTTTAAACAAAACAATGATGATTTTTAAATCAGGAAGAATAACAGATTTTATCTCTTTAAAAGTGTCTATTTGGACGATGAGAAAGATCGTTACACAGAGTAAAAAAATATAAAAAGATGCGTTATTTTGTTATTACTACACAGAGAAACAAACAAAAACTTGATATGTTCATCATGCGACAAAAATTAGTTTGTTCGAAATGGTGCTGTATATGGCGAAAATATTTGAAAAAAAGTATATAACGGTGCGCTGTAATCTGTAAGTTCGGGGAAAATCATTGATGATTTTACAGTCTAGAGATGCTAAGCCAGGATATTATTATGCTAAGAATTTAGAGTGTAAGGTGTAATGTGCGATATATCATAATAATATAACCAGAGTAATATGTGCTTCAATATCGTTTTAATGGCTATGAATAAAAATTAACTTGAAAAAATACAAAATATTCTCCACACTTTGAAAACTAGTGTTCATTTTCATAAAAGCATGAATCATAATATTTTCACTCATGATAGATAATCGCAATGGTCGGATTTCATTCCTCCACCTGCGGACTCAAAAGTTCCTCGTGTCCCCAGTCGCTAAGGTCCACCTGAAAAAGTACAAAATTAATAATTTAGTTGTATAAATTCATTTTTCCAAGAAAATTAAATCATTCCAAGTATTTGTCTCCTTTATCTCGACGCATTAGATAGGACTTTTTGTTAAGTGTTTGCAAGGGCATGCTAAGAAAAAATGGAAAATACACACGAAAAAAGCAAAGACCCATCTAATCCCACGTTGGAAGAAAAGCGGAGATCATCCGAAATAGAAAATGAATTCATGTTCGGTACTATCCCGCAAGGGAGACCATTATCCAAACCCACGCCATCTGGAAAACTCTCCAATGACAGTCACTATTCCAATGAAAGAAAGTCTACCAGGAACAGCCTCACGATCGCTTCAACAACAGCGCCTGAAGAAGCAAGTGGCACTCACCAGGACATCAAAGCCCACAGTTCGAAATCGCATACCGCCGTTGGGGGTGTCGGTGATGCAAAGGCGACGGCAAAGCCTGTTGAGGTAACAAGGTTTGACTTGTACAAAGAGGCGGTTTACACTTGCGCTCACTACCTGGGGCTTCCAAGTCCTCAGAGGTTTCCAACGGGCCAGGAGGAAATGTGCTTGTATGCCCATGAAATTTTTAGTGAAAGTCAGAAGGTACAAAGGCAGAACATAATGTTTCCAAGAATTGGTTTACATCGCACACAATGTCTATGCTCACATTTACAACGACTTACTATATTTATTTTCGGAAAGGAACAAGACATAGTTCTCGATCATGTACGTAATGAGCCTTTTCCGTTGACCATTGTTAATGCAAAAGTAAGGAAATGTACGGGCTTAAAAGGTTCCAAAGCAAATGGTTTTGTGGATCCCTACTGCATCGTAACAATTGAAACGGAAGACTCGGTTGGTCAAAACTAAATTTTACAAAACAATATTGCAAAATTTCATTCGTTAACTTATTGACGAAACACATAAAGAGTATAAAAAAAGACTGATGGTCTGAATTACAGTCCGTAATATTCCAGCTTGGCCGCCGTGAATGGCAACAATTCTCAACAGAGACTCCTCTAGTAAGACAAAGTCGTCTGCAAACACAGCATTTGCGACCTCCAGCGGAAGCTCGCACATCACAAGTTTATGAGAAAGTACCAGACTATATCAAAACCTCTGTCCAAAGACACAAAAGCGATCCCAAGTGGGATCAAAGATTTCAATGCTTATGCTTGCGCCCAAGCGTCGATAAGCTAACAGTCGAAGTAAGTTAACCCCCGACGTCTCATGTTACCCCAAATAAATGTCAATTCCTAACAAATTGGGAATTCAAAAAAACATCATAAATAGGTCTGGGATCATTCTATTGACGACAAATACGTAGCAAAAGCCATCCGAAACTACGATGAGCCCTCGGACACCACCAATCTAGAGACTAGTTTGAAATCAGTGCATGCAAATGCGGAACGTAAAACTGGTGACGTATTCCTAGGAAAAGTTTCCATAAAAGTATCCGAGATTCCATGCGATGGCAGTGATCATTGGTATTATCTTAGTGGAACTCCACATACTAAAGACAAAACTCCTTATGGCCGAATCAGGATACAAATCTGGCTGGTTCATGCGTACCGGCATGGAAGACACTTCGTAAGTGAAATCCATTCTTCCTTGAGTGGAAAACAACCCATGTATGAAAACAGCATCAATCACGCAATCAACTAAATAATTTTACCTTTCCCACACGGTACATGTGAAAGACAGAGGTTGCAGAGCCCAAGATTATCCTTGGCCACTTGTGGGACTGGGTTCTGAACTCTGAGAAAAAGAAGTATCCCGACATTAGCAAGTGGGACGGTTCCATTCCCTCTGCGGCTACTTGTTTGCTCTTTCAATATGCCTTGCAAAATGGAATCAGTGAAGATACTCATGTATGCAATAATGCATGCACTATGCATCTGCTTATTCATTTCCTGCTTACCAGCATAATAACAATGTATTTTAGCTATAGCGTTTTTTCATGAGATTGGAAATTCTAAATAGGCAATTATCCGTTGGAACGCGTACGCCAAACAAGATTTAGGTCTACCAGGACTAGTTGGATTAAAGGAAGCAATGGACAAAGCTAAAACCGATGATGATGGTAAGCTTCCCCCACGCCTGTCTGATTCACAACAAGAAGTGGAGGATAATGTGTTGTCCATTGTGAGGGATAAAATATGTCCAATAATCCGTAATCACTTGAGGGAGCCTGTTAACAGAGTGCATGAAGCCTTAGCATCATACCAGAACTGCGTTGACATTCTGAAAAAGTATAACAATGAGCCCCTGCTTCAAAAGATTTTGTGGCTGGTTCATGCAGCGACGAGAATGTGCATTTTGGAGTGGTACCAGCACGTTTATGCAAATGCTGTTCCCAGTCGGGGTCAGGTTGAAAAGGGCGAATATGTCAGTGCCGTTGTTCAGGTATACAAACCCAATTGTTAATTGTTGAACGCAACGCAAAAGAGATTATACCATATTATTTGTATGCATAACATTTGCATTCTCCATGAAGGTGATGAAAGAAGTAAATGCACTGATAAGACTTGGTGAGGTGAAATGGAGTCCCGAGTTTTGGCTAACTGCTACCTTGGAATACCTTCCCATTATCTATGATGAGCTACAAAAAATGGTTATTCATGACGTGGAAGCAATTTGCTGGTTGTTTTTTCAGTTTTTCCATGACCTTAAAAAGCTCCGAAAAATACTGCTTCTCAATGAAGAGAAGGATAGGCTGTTTTGCAGTGCATTTTTCGACCTTTACAAGCAAACGCAGATCTTTGTGCTTGCTCAGATTGATATTTACAAAGGAGCCACCGAATATCCCTTTCTTGAACATTATCACCGTTGGTTTCGTCCTATTCTCGTATTGTGGCTTGGGTTTGCCCTCATTCGGGGTTCTCTTATGATATGCAAAACCATCAATATTGATAATCACGTACAGGATGATGCCCATGCCATGACCAGTAGCTCGGCTTTGGACACTGCTACTGTTTTTGTACAGCTTGTTAATTTCTGGAGCACGTTGAATTGGCCAGATGTGCCAGAGGGCTATGTCATTATCAATTTCCTTATGGAGGTGATGTGCTCGTACACGGTACTGTATGCCGAATTAAAACACGCCAAACTAAACAAAGAAGGTTATTATGATCCCCACGGCAGATTCACAATTTCCGAAAGACTGTGTACAGCGCTGAATAACATTGAGCACGTAAAGGTAAAACCCGGACGGGAGATAGAATGGGGCATTGTGAGACAAGATGGAAACTGACGCTTGTTGTTTTGCGAATTTATTTAGGAACAAATGCAACTTATCCCAAAGGAAATAGACTACGCGCATCTCATAGAAATGTTGGAAGAAGCTTGTGGGAAATCTCCGCATATACTATTGTATGAACGAAGGGCACAGGAAAGACTAGACAAAACTGTAAAGATTGTAAATCGACACATTGAAAATATACTGGATAACGTAGGCCACCGCATACAGAAAGAGGTTTGTTTTAACAATGACCCATGATTAAGATGATTAATAACATAGAAATATCAAACGCAAACTTTATAAAACAACAGTAGCCAGTAGTCTAATAATTTCACTTTATCCTACAGATTTCGGCTTTTGTAAAAGAATCTTTCAAAGCGTTGGTAGAAGTCGATAGTAACCGACTTAATGATGCAATGGAACCGATAATAGCGTACTTGGAGGATAACATTGTTGTGCTACAAAAGTCCCTTCATCCTCAAAACTTTCACAAGATACTGCAATTGCTGTGGAATTTGGTGTGTGTGGGGCTACATGACAATGCTATTACTTGGGAAATGAGTAATACAGAGGATCAAATCACTTTCTTCAAAAGGGTCTTGGATATCATTCCATACCTTCAAACCTATTTTGAGGGAGGGGATGCAGGCTTGACGATAGCTGAAATGACAACCGCTGAATATGAGGATATGTTTGAATTATTCAACTATTTTACAATGCAAACGGAAGATTTAATTCTGATGTATTATCATGCGCGGGCTCAGTTTCACTTGGTAATTTAAATTAATTATTCCAGAGTTATTTTCTTCATAGAGTATGCTAGATTTATCGAAAACAAGTTTCCTTGCGTAAATAGAACTACAAAGGAAAAGCTAAACTAGGAACTGTACGTGTGAGAATAGGCTATTGGAATGAGAAATTGGGTGTTGAAGTAATTTCGGCATCTAATCTGACACCTCATGATCAAGAACTAACCGTTTTCAAGTATTTCCATAAAATGCATCCGACCAGTGATTCTATGGTGGAAGTGGAACTTCGCCCTGTAGCGTATTTTGAAAATGTAAAGTGTGGAAATTCACAAATTACAGAAACCACACTGTTAAAAATACAAACTAACTATTCAATACTACTGCATACTTTGTACAGGAGAAAATGAACACCACTCAAGTACGTTGGCAAAACTTGGATCCTGTATTTGAAGAAACTTTCTACTGGTCTATCACTTCCGCTGACTGCATGAAGCGATCAGCAGTGGTAGTGTTTACGGTGAAAGACTATGATCTGCTCAGTAAAAATGACTTTCTTGGAGAAGCCATTGTTCCATTGCATGTGGTAAAATGTTTTTGCCTTGCTAAATTTTGTATCTACTTTTGGTAATGATTTCTTAACCCCCTTTCATTTTTATAAAATTCTATCATTAAAGATACCTGGAATTTCTCAAACCCCTGAACCCCAGCCAATGAATCTAGTATTACATGAAGTTGATAAGGAAGATCACATACTCCTTATACTAAACTCTCGCAAATGGGATGACGCTGCTAAAAAATTTGCTGATGACCAACTTGCCAAGTTTGTCGAACCTATTGTACCTCGAAAATGAAAACCACTTTCACTAATGCACTTTGGTGCTTCGAATTTGCTTATCCAACAAAAATTGCTAAAAAATATGAAATGCCTACATAATTCAGAATGACAAATTCGCAAATAAAAAGTTTCAATAAAGAGTTATTTTATAAAGAATGAAATCTTTACTTATCCGACCCTTTAAACTGGAAAAATTACAGAACGATAAAAACATTTAGAATCGGAGCTTTTGGAAAAACCACTTGTTCTTTCCGGTCCTGTAACGTTCTTCGAACTTCATCTTGATTTGATAACGGGCCTTCTTCCTCTTGGCAGGGTCACGCAAGCTCTTGGCGTTCTGTTCCTGCTTGCCAAAGGGGATGTCGACGGTGTATCTTGTGGGCATCATATGGTTGTAATTGATGGCCTAAAATTATAACCACAACAAACATTAGGCTCTGTATTACCTCCTCCCACTAAAACGCTTAAGGCTCACAAGAGCAAAAGAAAGAAGACTCACCTTGTAGAAGGTCTTTATCTTACTCCTCTTGGTAATCTTATCCTTGCTCATCCGCTTGATGATCTTCCTGGGATACCTGTCAATACCAGCCACGATGGCATGACCATAGGGCCTTTCTGAGGTTCCGTCATCATTGTTCTTAATCACAATGGCTTTCCTTCCAGCGTAGCGGCCGCTCAGGATGAGCACCACCTTCCCCTGCTTCATAATCTTACCCATGATGGTTGTACCTATTTAAAACAAACCAAATCCCTGATTAGTTCCAAATTAACACCAAATTCACAACAATGCACCTTCAATTAATAATCCCGGTGCTAGCACCAGCACTTCCACCAAATTTAATCGCTGACAGCTACACCACCCCCTCCACTCAATTTCCCCAAAAATTCACTCCCTTAACCCCTCCACAAACTAACAATCAATCACTACACACTTTAATGCCTATTAAACGGTTTAGTAATCTTACCTTATCAATTAATTGCTCGGTTTCAATTAATTTATCTTCTTGCCAGTCGGCACACACTTTGGCTAAGGACTGCTGCTATTCGGGAATCTGTACTCTGTTTGCAGAGAACACGCTGTTCGGTATGGTGGCATTCAAATAGTACAGCTTCATTGCGCTCTATGTCCTGAGCTGCTCACGTGCATTGCCCGAACACACGCTAGAGTGCACTTGGGTGCATGCAAAACCAGCACACAAAAACATCGTCAGCTGCTGCTGGGCTGTTTGGTATTGAACGGCTTGACCTGCCCAAAAAGTACATAAGCGCTGATATGCATTCCAAATTCCAAGCTGCTGGAATCTTGGAATGAATTCTTTCGTGTAGTTCCGACTGCTGTTGATGTCCGGTGTTTTTTGGAAGGAATGTCTTTGGAAGTCTTGGGAAAAGCGGTTTGGAAATTGTGGATTTTAGGTGTCAATTAAATTGATGTGGGATTGAGCAGCTTGCTGCGCTTCGAGTGGTTATCATTGTTTGGTTGTTTACTTATCGTGATTCATTGCCCCCGCCTTGCTCCAGAGAAGCTGAGGAATAGTTAGCCCAAGTGATATTTAGCATTGGCCATGCAAGTAAATCGTGACTTGATATGATCATCTAAAGAGGCAAGTGTGATTTACATTTTGGTGTATTAAGACTGCTGTGTTGTCTGTCTTTAAAGTGCCAGGATACGATTGGTTTGTTGTTTATGTAATCTTATTTTGCTTGTGATTTTTCCAGGAATTAAGTATAAAGACGAGGAAAGGTTGTGCGTAAAACTGTGATCCTGCTGTGGATGCTGAACTGATTTAATGTGGACTGGATTCCTTTCAGACCACATAAACTTGGTCCAGAGCTTCAATGAACATTTATGTCGGCTTCGGACACAGTTTCAGAAATCACTGACCAATAGGGAGTTTTCCAGAAGGGTGCCAATTATGGATACTGCAACGGAGTCACTGCAGCAGGGCGAAGGAGCAGATGTAGTAGCAGTTACCACTGATAATAGTATACGAGAACAATTGGTAAGGTGGTTCAAGGAAATTTTTAGTTAATTTGTTAATTTAATTACCTATATTTTCTGTAATATTTTCTTTTTTAGGTATCAACGGCTGTTAAATTTTTGCAAAATCCTCGAGTCCGTCCAACCACACTAGGACAAAAGCAAGCTTTTCTTCGGAAGAAGGGATTGACTGAAAATGAAATCGAGATTGCGTGTCAAAAAGCTGGGCTATATGGGGACTTGGAAAATAATGTAGGACTAAAACTTAACTTTTAATATTAACCTTTCATGTTTTGGATTTAATAAATAATGTTTCTTTGATAATAGAATGTTGGTCAAATGGTTCCAATTGCGGGATACCCTGTATCCAGAACTTCGTTATGGATAAAAGCCAAAGATGTAGCAAACATGGTTGCTCTTATATCTATCGGATCCTATAGCTTGTACTCGTTGTGGAAGGTAAACCTTTTTTGTATATTTTTGAAGCAAAATGCACTACTTATTTACACAATTTTCCTTGTTGTTTATTCTTTGTCATATGTAGAGTTATATAGCGCCTCGAATTTTCGGAACACGAACGCGTCAAGAGCAAAAATATGAGCAGCTACTACAATCCATCTTGCAATTAAATGAGTCTGTGAATGAACTAAAACAGATAATTAGAGATAGTCAACTTCAAGGTCTTCAATCTTCGAAATCGTACACGCGATCATTTGAAATGCAGGAGGTCAAAAATGAGCTAGCTACGATAAAGAGCTTATTGTTGGGCAGGAGTCAATTTTCATCGCCACCAGCAATACCATCGTGGCAACTCGTGGATGGTACGGAGGGTGATAATTCTAATGAGAACTCGGATGAAAGCACAAGTCGCCGAAGAAAAAACAAGCCAGACCGAACTAGAAAAGAAGACTTGTCTGCACCGGAAACAGACGGGGAGGAAGGTCGCTCAATTAGAAAGCATCCTTCAATTGATTCCAATAATGGAGGACTTATGTCTGGCAGCTCTTGTGAAGTTGTCTTTCTTCCCAAGACAGACTCGGACCCTGATCACAGTGATGAGTGATGACTAGGACTGTCTGAATGCCAATATAAACATTGTAAATCTACACTTCAAGTTAACCATCCAATCCATCATTATCAACGTAATAATGGAAACATTAATACGTTGATATTGTTCACCACAAAGTCACATTTTTCCTTGTCAGTAGATTGTTCTGGAGCGTTACCTTAATTTCGATAGGAAATAATGTTTCACATAATAATTAACTAGTCTATGTTTTGTCGTTATTTTTAATTTTCCTGTCCATACACCAGCACCAATACTTATTTGTAGAGTTTTGTACAAATTTCAAAACTGCATTGATGTTTGCACGATTATACTATAAATGACTATCAACTGGTATAATATAAAAAGACTAAATAGTTCCTTTTAAAAATATATTCCATTTTTTATTGAATAAAGTTGATTATATGATGAAAATAACTTTCTACCATTTGTTCATGTAAGTTAACCACTGATAGCTGACGACTTGATTTGATGGAATTCGCAAAGTACCCACAGATCGCGAACGTAAAACTTGAGTTGTGAACACTCTCTCTACAAACCACACTCTTTTGAGCATCTTTGTCATTTGTGCATAAACGAGAGAAAAAACAATTATTTATTAAAACAAATCGAATAGATTCTTTTAAATATTTATTAAATCTTTATTTCTAATAATCAGAAGTAAATAAATTATTTCAAGCATACACATTTAACTCAAAATTATCTGACAACTTCAAACTTCCATTTTAGCAACATGATTTATAAATCTGCATCGCGGGTGGTCGTATTAATTATAGATTTTGCACATTAAAAGATTAGCTTCGTAGGATCCTAGTCATCCCCCAATAGATCCTCATCAAAGTTTACATCCTTGAAACAAAAATAAGGTTAGGCAAAGTTTTATAAAGTAGCAGAATGAGGAACCACAATCCTCAAGTGTTAATATACCTCGTCATCACCATCCAAATTCATTCCTTCTAGTTCCAGATCTAACTCAGGGTCGAGAAATTCATCAGGAAGCACTGAAGGTTTTTGAGGCGGCGGGGCACTTGCCCTGGGTGGCACTACTGTTTGTGCAGCCGGAGTTGGGATTAATGGAGCTACACTTGGGGTTGGAATCATTGGCGGTGGCATCGCCTTTGGTACAGATTGTAATAGAGGCTCACTTCTTGGGGGTGGAACACTAGGCTTTTCTTTTTCTTCAACAAGAATGTCGTTCGAATTCACGGTTTCATTCGGAACGTATCTGAACTTTCCTTGTGCTTCCGCAGCTCTCATTTCTTCAAGAACGTTTCTTTCATGGAGAGCCTAAAAATCAAAAGTGTTTTTGTAATTTTGTTAAAACATATAATTCAATAATTCTATCCACTCTACTACATACTATGTAACTACATATTATCTAAACTTACGGGAATTTTGCCGTATGCAGTGGCAGGTGGAAGGCTTTTTCGTTGCTGCACTGCAAACTGTTCTGCCTTCAAAGTTTCCTTGTACTCCGGAAACAGGTTTTCATATTGAATGGGATCAGCGAGACTCTGTGCGGCCTTCTCACTGACCTTGCCAAGTTGTTCTTTCCAAAGAGCTAAAACTCGAGGAACCTGGCTTGGCAAATATGTTCTGAAATAATAAAAAACAAGTTTCTTAAAACCAAACCTTACATGTACAAGAGTATCGTACATGGCTTTAAAAACTCATTTACCTGGCAAAAAATGCAGCCTCAGGGATTCGTTCAGTATTCACAAGAATGTCTAAGCATTTCTCCAGCTTTCCAAGAATGAAATATGAAGTGAACGAGACGTTATTTTTTCCTGATACTTCTGCGTTTGCTGCCAATTTCTCAATCATCTCTGAATTTCCAGCAGAAGTAGCAAGCAAAAGCAAGCCACCCATATCGTTAGCATTGTGAAGAGCTTCCTGCGCCAAGGTGAAGTCACATTTGTTGATTGCCAATTCTGCTAGTTGCTTCCATTTCTGCTCACTGTCACTTTCCTTTGCAATCTGATGTGCAATTTTCAAATCTCCTAATTGCACTGCTAGATCAAATCTGTGTTCATTATCTGAGGAAACGGCTAAGGCTTGTTGTTTGAATCCCTAAAAATATCAATTAAGAAGAGATAAGAATGTGCATAGTGCATGCGGCTACTGAACTATGGAAAACTTTCTCCCAATAAATATAAAGCTTCTTTTACTTGTTTTTCCAAAAAGTGTGCCACTCGAGTTCTTTGGTCCTTGGGAATTGTTGGAAGTACTTTATCCGCAGTCTCAAAGTCCCTTCGCATCACAGCAGTCTGATACTCCAATACGGACACAAGAAGAGAGTACGAGACAACATTCAACTCTTTGTCGGTCAGATAAAGGCGATTGTCTTTTGGAATGTAACCAAGCATATACATCGTTCTATGTAAAGAATAAAGCATATTTTAACTCGTTAAGAATTTCATAAGTTAATTAAAACAAACTGGGCAATCTACAATATCATATTTGTTTGTAACCTGTCGAGATGAGAGATTGTAACAATCTCTCCTCCAACGTAATAATTCAAGCGATTCACGCTGTTTGTGTAGATGAAGCAGTCGCCAACCCAGATTCCAGTTTTCACAATTTCCTGATTTTCTCCTAGTACCTATTTAAAATATTAATTGAACGGTGAATCTTTAAACCAAAGAAATAATCTACAGATGAAATCCATATATTATATTAACTCACATCAAATGCTTCTTCGTATCCATCTTCCGTCAAGCCGTCTTTGGTTTCCTTTGCAGCGTTGATAGCTGCCTCGTTATACTTCAACACAAAATAGCTTTCTTCTGTGGCTATACAAACTAGCTCACCATTCTCAGACCAAAACACTGCCTTTGGACTAATTTCAATTCTTCGAACAAGCTCTTGAGTTTCCCAGTCATAAAATGATAATCCACACACGGATTTCACTCCAAGTAGGTAACCCCCATAGATTCCTGCAAAAACAGTTTGTCAGGTTGGTAAGTCAAAAGTCATTGAAATATGATTTTATTCGTCATTTAACACTCAATCATAGCATAATTCCTTCATAAACACGGTTTTACCTTCTGCTCCGTATTCTGGCTTAAAGACTTTCTTCTCCTTAAAGTTCTTGAAAAGTTTAATGGATGAAGAATTTTCCCGGATAGCGTACTCAGAAGAATCTAGCGCCCAAACGAATTCCTGGGCAGGACCGAATGCCTTGTTACGCAGAGCCATGGCTGTGTATATTATGTATTCACCATCTCCGCACACAACAACGAATCTAAAGTAGCAAAAAATTGATTATCTATTGTAAAACGCAAAACAAATTCCACAAGTGATCAATCGGATGCCTCGAACGTACCTCCCGTTTGGATTATGTGCTACAGTTTGAGGATAAATTTCACAACTTCCCATATCCTTAACTGCTAGCGGTAGCTTTTCACCATCCTTAATCTCTGCTCCATCAGGTAGAGCCTTCAGATTCGCTTGTTGCACTTCAGAGTGCTTTGCCCAAATGATTTTACCACTGGTGTCCATTGACACGGCAGGTTCTTCCCGACCAGCCTTTAGAAACAGAATAGATTAATCGTTTATTAAATCCTCTACGTTGATCAATCAATGACAGTGCCCAGTACATAGATTTCCAGATAATCTCAAAATTCAAAATAACTTTTTCAGAAAACGAATGGTAGCAAAATGGTTCTTCCTCATATTAATTGAAGTCAATCAATTTTTAAATTAGACTTACAGAGACTCAAACAAAAACGAATTCATCAATCAAATTACAGTCTGAACTGAATGATTATGGATCATGGAATTAACGGCATGATTTGTTAACGGTAGGTATAAGTATAATGACAGCAGATTACACTTTTCATGCAACTTGTACGATATTTTTGAAAATGATATTCAGATAACTCATACATTTTGCAAAATTGTGTACCCATCATAAAATATGAAAGTAGTTTATTTAAAAATGAAGAAAAGTGGGGTATCGATTCTGTTGTTCATGCCTGATGATTTACAATAATATGCTAAGTTTTTCTTTATTTACTGAGACACAATGTCCATGTCAAGATTGTTAAAATAGATATTTTAAAAAGTATAGAACAACTGTAACTGTTAAGTATTTGTATGGAAATCTATGCAATTAGGAATGCATGTTTAGAAATATTTCAATTTTCCTCACTCACCTTAAACATAATGCTGCCTTCATCATACCCAACCGAAACATTGTTTGACCCCTTCAAACACGCGATCGTCCAAACACGCTCCAAGCCGTAATTCAGTGTATTTTCGAGTCTGTACGTGTTGGCGTGCCACAAGCGTACTGTACCATCTTCAGAACCCGTCAAAATTACTGGAAGTTCAGGATGAAAAGCAACTGCGGATACATTGGAAGCATGGCCTTCCAATGTTTGTACGCATGTTTTGTTTTGATAATCCCAAATTTTTACAAGCCGATCATCAGCGCCAGAAACAAGATATGGCTTTTCTCCACCATGATAGTAGTCCACACAATTGACACCCTTTTCATGTCCATCCAATGTGAAATTGGGGGTGGCTGAACCAAGTTGCCAAACCTATATGAAGTTAATAAATTAAGTGTCATATTGGAATTTTTATCAATCGAAATATATCGATATATATCACTTAAAGATTGCTCATTTTTACCTTCACAGTACGATCCAGTGATGCAGAAGCAAATGTATTGTTGTCCTTTGGATTTATCACGATTTGCATCACGTAGTGGGTGTGACCCTCAAAAACTTGTTGACAGCTCCATGATTTCTCCCAGTTCCACAGTTTTATCAACATGTCATCTATAATATGTAAATATCGATATATTTAATGTTACTTTATATGAATGAAGTAGAATAAACTTCAAGCATTGATTGCTTAGCTTCAAACTTACCACTGCTGGTTAGCAGGTAAGGCTGAACCGGATGAACAACAATGCATCTCACGTAATCAGAATGGGCTTCAAATGAATGTACCCTTTCCAAGGTATTGTAATTGAAAACCCTAACTTGAACATCATCAGAGCCTGTAACTACCCAGTTCTTACGGGCCACAAATTTTGCTGATCGTACAGGAAGGTCGCAAACCTACAATACAATGACACAAATTTGATAAAGTAAAGCTAGTTATTCTGATAATGATATTACATTGTTCTGCAAAGTTTTATGACTCACCTCGAAAGTTTTAATAAGTTGCTGACTTTCATGGTTCCAAATGTGTACATTTCCATTATACAAGGATACCAGCAACCATGGCTCAGAAGGATGGAGGTCAACACATTTTACTCGATCCGATCTAGCGGTAAGCTTCCGCTTGACTTCAAGTTTGAGAGGCTGTTAAAGTAGGAACATAAGTTAATACTGATTTTTCTGTAAATATGCTTCATAACCTACTATAAAATGAATTCTAATATCCAACTACAATTAAGAACAACTAGAGCAAAACATGCAACATCAATACCATTTAAAGTAATGCTTCACTGAAAATTGAAAATGATTGCCAATAATAATCTTAAAAAGCTAATTAAACGTTCTTATCACACTTTTCTTTTATGGAGACCAGATGAAGCTCAAATAATAAAATCGTCAGAGCCTAGAACGGTAGCCAACAAAACCATAAACGTACAGTAAATATGATTAAGAGAGTAAGAGAGATGAAAGCAAATCATACAAACTTTGTACTTTTAAAACAAATTCTGTTAACAGTGCGCGATACAATGAAAATAGGGTTTAAAATTAATTGATGATTGTTGTCATTACATTGCTGAAATGCCGAGGAGCCGGCGTGTGAGAGTGAGAATTTGCACTTGTAGCCTGCATCTGTATTCCGAACCCTTGGCTCAAACTGGAACCTTGACCCATATTATCCAAATTGAAAGATTATTCACTCAATTTCAAACTGTTGCAGAACCAACAATCGCTCCTACTTCCTACTATTGCGTTTATGAATTACAAACTACTGAATTATAATTCGGGTGCCTGGTCTAATCACTTGCTCCTACTTACATAATTATCTAAACAGGTAGAGAAGTAAACTAACTCGTACCGCTAGTACTAAACCTGTCAATAAATCAGTGTCAGCATTCGACAGGTGATGATGACAATTACGACCAGATGACCGCAGTCTAAAAAAATCATATGGCACTGTTTACCAACAGCAGTTTAGTAGTTTGCTATTTCCAATCCGATCCACCGATCACCGATCAACCCACACAGCTTTCAGTTTAATTGACAGCTTATCTAGCGAACACTAGTTTACTAAATTGGATGGATGGAAGAATCTTGCCAGGACAAATGCTTAGACCTAAATGGATTTTGCAGTTTTTGACCTCTGCTGTTCACATTATGCTTTTTGCCGACGTCTGGGGATCTGTTGGTTTCTAAATTCTAAACTAAACTATAGTCTCATGTTTAGAAACATTCTAATTAAAATTGATTAAGTATTAGGAAAATAAATAAAACAATTGTAAATTGGTAGCTTTACCATTTCAAATCAGACTGATTTCCGGCTGAATAAAAAGGTCGGGATAACGGGATCCGCTTTTTACCCGAAAACCAAATAAAAGCCTCCACCACTCCAATGATGGGTCAACTAAAAAGCTTGTGGTTAGTTAGTAGCCGGGGTAGAGTATATGCTCGTCTTTGGTTTTTGGGGAAACTTTCAATTGCAATCTGGTATCCCTGTTCAGCATCCAACGCCCATATTTATACTCGCACGATCTGTCTAATGCACGTAGTCCAGTTATCCGCATAAATAGCACCTGTCCGTTTAAAACTGTTTACAAATAACAGTGACTAAGTTAATTTTAACGATACTTTCGCGGAAATGCCACAAGTAAACAGTATGACATAAAAGGTGACTAATTTCGGGCTTAGCTAGAAGGTAGCACTCACATTCACAGACTGAAAAACAACTGATGAAATACTTGATTGTTGTGACACGTAGAGTTTGGGATGCTGCGAAATAATTAAAAGTATCCCAGGTGTTGAGGACGAAGGTGACGACAATGTTTGACAGGTCTGTGTTCTGACTTTACCTCAGTTCATGCACTTATGGCAGAAAACCGACACACCACAGCAGAGCTATCATCATCATCAAGTTTTCTTGGGAGTTTGTATGCAGTCGTGTAGATAAACATATGTGAGCTCCGGCAGCATTTCTAAATGCCATTTTTGGTGTATACGTGTAAGAAAATGCTACGTTTGCTTGGCAGTACATCATAGGCATTAGGGCTAGGTATAATAATATGCGGTTTTAATAATAATATGTCATTTAACCCTTTTTCTTAAAAATCCATTGCATTGTTCATAGTTGTCCACCAGTTTATTATCAAAATTATGCTAAGCATTTAAATTAATGGCCATCGATGGAGAATGCATGAAAAATACATGCATGTATGATAGAACATATAATATTTGTGAAGGCTTAATTAGCAAAGTAAATTCATTCATAGATTTGGTAGGAGAAGTTTTTCATTTTCATATACTTTATCTGTCTGTTTGCCTTTGCCGTAGTAAATTGACAACTCAGCCACTCTCTTGAACCTGCCCGCTTGCTTGCGGTTGCTCAACTTGGTCTCTCTCGGACGAGGTGTACGAGTGTGTAGCAGTGATGCATTAATATTTAATTCTATCATCTATATATTCCATTTCACAGAGCACTACTTCTGCTTGAATGTTGAAGTAAGTGAAGAGGACTAAATGCTAAATTAATATATTGCATAATGTATACATGATCTATCTGCCATTCGAAGATGCATAAATATGAACAAAGATTTTCTTTGTATGCTTTTTTGTTCATAACATCCACCTACAATGTAGGTCCTACATAATATGATTGTTATACTATAAATGATAATTTTAGCCTGAACATTTTTTCGCGATGAACTGGAAAATAATTTATTTAGAAAAGAGTCTGAATTATGTTTAGAATTTCATTTAGAAAAATTGAGAAGAAATTCAATGATTTGTTTTATTTATCATCTTAAAAGATCTAAGGTAAAAGTTGATAGTATTGATAGATCTACTCACTCACACTCCGCTTTTGGCGAAACCTTTTTAATAAAAACTATGGTATGAAAATCTATGCTAATAATGGCAAGTATAATTGAGTAGAGTCGTTGATTGCCAATTTATTTATATTTTTATAATATGATGATTCTATGATTATAGTAAGATGAAAGCAATAACCCAACATGCATGCCTATTGGACTCCTAAAACCAATACAACTGGAAATGTTATATATATGGAATAGTAGATAGGAGAGTATTTTTGCTTAGTTGTTAATTTTTGCCTGTAAGAAGCTTTATGCTCAGCGAAACACGACGTTTGCTAGTGATAAAAGTTCAGTAAATAATAACGCAGTTTGAAGTGATCTCGTATTTAATTATCGTAATGTCGCATTTCTTTGCAATGATTCTAAGAGAATCCACTGTCCGTTTGTTAAAATTCGGATTGTAAGGTCCTGAAATCAGGGCCTTAATTTTCGAATCTGCAAATTTGCATGCATCCATGCTGTGTGACACATGATTATAGGTCCATTTTTGACCAGGATTACGAATCCACGGTTTTTTTTGTTGAAATTTAACTATTTAGGCCCTGAAATCAGGGCCTTAATTTTCGAATCCGCTAATTTAATGGATCTATGCTGTGTGACACATGATTATAGGTCCATTTTTGACCAGGATTACGAATCCAAGGTTGGTTTGTTAAAATTCGGATTGTAAGGTCCTGAAATCAGGGCCTTAATTTTCGAATCTGCAAATTTTATGGATCTATGTTGTGTGACACATGATTTTAGGTCCATTTTTGACCAGGATTACAAATATGATGTCCATTAGTTAAAATTTAATTATTTAGTCCCTGATTTGGGCCCTTAATTGTTATTTTTTTTCAAATTAATGGATATATCATGTGTGACACATGATTGGAAAGACTAGGATCTAGATGATACAACGCTAAAGCGTGGAAGACTCACTGACGTTATCATGCGGCACATGATTTTAGGTCCATTTTTGACCAGAATTACGAATCCACAGTCCGTTTGTTAAAATTCGGCTTGTAAGGTCCTGAAATCAGGGCCTTAATTTTTCAAATATGGACATTTAATGGATCTATGCTGTGCGGCACATGATTATAGGTCCATTTTTGACCAGGATTACAAATCTGCAGTTTGTTTGTTAAAATTTAACTTTTAAGGTCCTGAAATCAGGGCCTTAATTTTCAAATCTGCAAATTTAATGGATCCATGCTGTGCGGCACATGATTATAGGTCCATTTTTGACCAGGATTACAAATCTGCAGTTTGTTTGTTAAAATTTAACTTTTAAGGTCCTGAAATCAGGGCCTTAATTTTCAAATCTGCAAATTTAATGGATCCATGCTGTGCGGCACATGATTATAGGTCCATTTTTGACCAGGAATACGAATCCACAGTCCGTTTGTTAAAATTTAACTATTTAGGCCCTGATTTGGGCCCTTAATTGTTTTATTCTTCTTTAATTCTTCAAGTGTGGAATGTGGAACTAACTAAAATAACACCAAAAGTGAAAACTCTTTCATTTGTAACCTTTAAGATGACTAAGGTGCAGTTTATTTAATAAGACGTTAGCGAGAGATACATAAAAACCTAATAGATCAAAAGACTGGCAACGGTAGGTCATACATACATTCCTTCGAATATTACGAGAGTGAGAGCACTTAATAAAGTTCACACGTCCTGTTTTCTCTTTGCTGCCGTAAGCCAAAACCATAATCAAAAGACAGAATAACGAGAAGTAAAAGCAATAGCAGCACTAGATTGCATAAGGTGTCGATGAAAATTGTATGCATAAAGTATAAACTGATGTTTAATGCTTGTGCGATATGGTGCATCGTGTTGGTGGCCGACCGTTGTGATATGAACAAGCAGGAGCAGCAAGCAAAGTGACGTGAATAGCTTTTTCTTCGTGGTCGGTTAAAGGGTAAAAGCTCACACCCCGCCCAGCACACCAATAAGAATCAAGTTTCCAACACCGAAGGCGTATGAAAGATGAGAAAGCAACCCACTCTGCAAGACCATCGCCAATACCCGGGTACTCTTGCTATGATTTCTCGGAAGACTCCTTTCTCCCTTTTTCCCTTGTGCAAGTAGAGCTCTCCCTTCAAACATTTACATGCATTTAGGTACACAGGACACACAGAATAAAAGAGTCGGACGCGATATTTTGTAAGGCCAAGGCACCTTATCCGATGTACTAATTTAAATGACACTTTCATGTATACTTATGTACCTCTTGCCATATTGTAATTATGAGTTGTTTTCATGGGAAGCGCGGTCACTTTCAGGCTGTTCTAATGCCACCATCGTTTTGTTGGCTTCTCTGAGCCAAAAGCTGATAAGTTGAGCTATTATGCTTGTTGAAAGCATTCTTTGATCTTCCAATAAGTTGGGCTCCACTTGTCTCTCTATCCACAAGTGCTTTCTTCTTTTCTTTCTCTCACTGTCAGTCATTAGTGCGGTGGCAAACTAGAGTAAATAGCTTGGTTTTATGGTGTCTTCTCTTCAGTTGGAGTTGACAACTAGGAAAATCCGCTTTCTCAGGTTTTCTCCTGTCACTTGAAAGAAAGTAATTCGGGTAGTCAGAGACATTGTTTGGTGAATTGTGAAAAGAAAGCGGTATTTTTAGCAGTTTATGAATACATTGATCTTGCGAAAAGTAATGACATTTAGTACTGCATTGAAGATTCACCCAAAATCTATTTGAATTTGAAAAAGGCATAACGGATTTTGAAACAAAGATTGACCATTCTGGATACTTGAAAACGGTAAGAATATTTTTATACCAATAAGTCAAGATATGTTACTGCGAAAGGTATTTTTGTGTAATTGTAATTTAATTAATACATGAAAACTGCACACATCTGCAACTGAAAGTTAGATTTGAGTGAACAAAAGTGATCTCAACTTTTTCTAACAACAGTTATGTATAAGAAAACATTTAAATATTTCTACTGCAAAATTGCTCAGTCATCCATGAGTTATAGAAGAAGAAAGTGGGTTGTGGGTTTTATAAAAGCGTGCGTTCATTTGGTTCTTAGGTGATCAATTCACGGGGTAGGGGCAAAGTGAGACTTCGATAGCAGCAATCATCTATATAATATATAATATTAATATCATACTATCTGCAATAAATCGCTTGGTTTTTTTCACTTTTTGCTTACAATTTACGTTTATAGGAAAGTAACAATGAAAAATTGACTAGAATAACACATTTTGTCCTCATCTTCCGATTTGTCCTATTTCTAAAAATAAATTGAGATATAAGAATATTCTTATCCCTTATGAGGAACAATTTTACTAAAAACCAAGCGTAAATGAAATTAAATTTGAACTCTGAACTGCAAGCATCTTTATATCATTTCATTATGAGGGACTCTACCTGATACAATCTTCAGATTTGCTTCTATGAAGTCGTGGCATGACACACGCTTAAAACACAAGTGTTGTCGAGCCTCAATGAGTATTACATAAGGGCAAAAAGGCAATGACTAAGGGAGTTTTATTTGCTACTTACGCTCACGCAATCATATTTGATTTGGTTCGTGCCGGTGTGACTTTCGGCAGGTGGATCACACCTGTTAATTGAACACGAGCTACCGTATGCTCAATATCTTTTCATCTCAGCGTTTTTCGTTCATGTTCATTGTTTGTACATGTGTGGCTGATGTTTTTCAGTCCCTTAGTTCCGATTGTTTACAAAGCCAAGTTGTAAGGTCAGGTGTGTTGTGATATATTGTATATAACACGCACAACAATTTTGAACCCTTTCATTAAAGTATGATAAATCAGGACAGCCTTAAAACAGTGATTCCTTTTTTGGACGCAGTACTCTGAACAAGCATGAAACACGAAATAAAGTATGAGTAAATAATATGAACAGGCATTAGAGCTAGTAGAGGAAAATTGATTTGCATTATGCAAACTTGAATGCGATTATCATAATTTTGCATAAGATAGAAAGACATAAGATCGATGACAAAGTATCTCTACATTTTCATCCTTTGACACTTTTTTGTTTAAAAGAAAAGCAATTTTTCTGATTTTCATATTGCCTGTGTGTTGACACTTAAACATCAATGCAAGCGTAAAATAATATTATATCTATATTACCTATAGGTGATTTGAAAGAATCCAGTAACCTCGTATATTCAACAGTATATCATGACGAGAATGTATGCTACGTAGGCAATAGCTAAATGATGACTTGATTTTTTAACATTTCTGCATGCATAATATTTGTAATAAAAAGTTTACCACATTGAAAAGTCCCTATGAACAAATTGAATTGAAAGTTTCAAGCATGAATGGTTTTTGAACAAAAGCATCATATTGCACCTTACGTTTGTTGTTTACTGCTGTACACTTTTCTTGCTAGTAGTGTTGACTAGAAAGTAGAAACAAGATGAAATTGTGCTTTTTAGCTTACGAATTATGCAGGCGGAGCAGATGGCTGAATGACAATGAACAAACCTTACCGTCAGTCCTTATTCCTTTCACCGCTAAACTGTTGTGTTTCCAGTTTTAAATTATCTTAACACTTAACACATCCTGTGTGTAAGAAAAGAGTTTTCCCATATGTGTTTCGGTCGATCAGTATCTCATTTTGTCCTTGCATTCTACTTCCTTCGTCCAGAAGAAGCGTATCGAAATTATCAATGGAAATCCTGCCTTGTCAATATGTTTACTGGCTGAATACAAAGCACAGTTTTAAAATGATTGAAGAGGAAGCAGTAGAGGCATTGATTGAATTTTAATAACCCGTTGTACATTATTGATGAGAACCCATATGTATCTACTGCCTGGCAGAAAAAATCTTTGTTGGATGACAGAGCATTTCTCACATCACCCCAAATTCAGGCATTTCAAGCATCTCATTCGCATACTGTTTTGCAATTCCGAGAAGGTTCAGGGTTGGTTGATGATGTATTGCTAGAGATGTTTAATCTCCAGTTTTTCGTTTTAGCTTGAATTTAATGGAGATTTATTCACGTATTTTAAAATTTCTAACCTGTGTGATTGTACCAAGCATACCTGGTTTTTATGTTTTCCACAAAAATATTTTTCTTACTAGTATCAGCTATCAAAGGGAATATTGCAATTAGAACGTTTCTTTCTTGTAGAAGTAAGAAACATACCAGTGTTGTGATCGATGTTACGCTTTGAATGTATTATACAATTAATTCTTAATAAGCGTCCATTTTCCGTTGACTTATGCTCAGGAAGAAAGAAAAGGGGAAGAAAGTGGAGCCCAAAGGAGAAAATATCCATCAACCTTTTTATCCTCTGAGCCTACAATTTTCACCTTATGAGACCTCTCCCAGTCATTTTCTTATTCTAAATATTTTATGATGCTCTGGCTTTGTTCGTTAAGCACACTACATGAGAAAGTATTGGACACTTGCCATCGCATGAATTATCATTTTTAATTATTGATGGCAAATACTACTTTTTACAACGGATGATTTCAAAAATTTTAATTGTAAGGTACCGTGCTGACTATGATTCTTTTCAACGTTTCCCTTCAACCTCCAGATTATACATTTCGATCCTCTCTCAAGGAATAATTACCGCAGTTGATAGCTAGTATTCTAATAGATTTAAAAAAATGAAATTTAGCAGTATAGTGGAATTCATAATGAATATTTTTTGTTATGTAACATGTAATTAAAAATGATAAAATATTTAGGAACAACTAGCATTATTAACCATAAAGTGTATCCACGTAGAGTACTACGTTTCTGTCAATTTAGGTATTTGCTGTATTGCATTGTCATCGATCATTTACCTATATCGAAAGAACTGCTGTACGATTTAAAACGTTCTGAGAAATAATTGTCACGAATTGTGGGTTTCATTAAAATTCTGTGAAATTGTTCTTTTCTTTTTTAGTTTGTGTGAAAAACTTTGCACAAATCACTCCAAATTGCTAATCCCTCATGTAATACACTTTATCATAGATTCATCGCAATTACGCAATGGACAAGGACTCGTCCAATAAGCCGGAGCTATTATGTCGCGTTTGCGGTGACAAAGCAAGTGGAAAACATTATGGAGTTTCTTCATGTGACGGGTGTCGTGGATTTTTCAAAAGATCGATTCGCAGGTACGGACAATTATTTCATAACACATTCAACATTAAAGTCACAAGTAGTGCTTTTACCTAGAAATTGTTTTTTGCGCAATAAATTCCAAGGCCATTCGAGAAACAGAAAGCAATTATTTTGGATTGTTTGTTTGAATCATTTACTTGCACCCAAGTTACATATTGTTGGTTGAGGAAAGGCCCACCTGTGATGCTGAGGAATGAGTTATTTAATTGGGTATGTTTTTACCTGTAGAAATTTGGACTACGTTTGCAAAGAAAACAACAGTTGCATTGTCGATGTGACCCGGAGGAATCAGTGTCAAGCATGTAGATTCCGGAAATGCTTAGAGGTCAACATGAAGCGCGAAGGTGAGTAATATCCACAATGTATGGAAGTATGGATGCATGTTCTATACCAGTTTCAAATTATCCCTTTACTCACTGCGAGTAAATATTGCTACAAAGAGAAGTAACAATTTACTTAAATCGAACAATATAATATATGGTAAAAAATCTTTCTGGGCCCTCGAGGGTTGAAGTATTGATAGAAAGATGGGTGTTTGTTTGCATGTATGGATGAGACATGAAGTGGTGGTTGGCGTTGGCTTGGATGTTCAATGAATTTGTTGTACTTTGTACTTGTCTCTTGCTCACTCCCGTTCCTCTCGATTGGAAGGCAGGCATAATGTATAAAACGATTTTCACTTTTGTTCTTTTTTTTACAAACAAACGAGTAGGTAGTTTATTGTTGTTGGAACATTTGGTAGTGTTGCATATCTGCTTCCAACATCTAACGTTCATATTACTTTAATGATGCGGTTTACTTTTTTTGTTGGGAACTCATTTGTTTGTTCAGGCTTCCAAACCTAATAATATTCTTCTTGATATGATGACCTCATATAAAACCACATTCCCATTAAAATAAAAGCGGGGAAGCGAATAAGAACAATAGCTCTATACTTTCCTCTAATAGATTCTTCAAGTGCGATTTCAAATGTTCAAATCTGTATTCATTGAAAAAACAAAATTACTAAATATATATACAAGCATGCATATGCAGATGGCAAAAACCCCACGCATCACACATTAATGTATATACTCAACCAGACATCTTAATTATTAGAAAAGTCCTCTGAGAAAAATAAGTGACACTTTTGTTTGCACAATTTTCCGGAAAAACAGTTGGTTTTGATTCTTTCCCTTTTCATCGTTATCGTCACTTTTATTATCATATCATTAGTGAAAGTTATATAGACTTTTGGGTATGCATGAATGACTTTTATGGACATGCTTTTGAAGAAAGATGAAGCGTTCGTTATGGGCATATAAAAGTACATAACATTTATTATGCGTAAACAATCCTCTCCTCTCAAGTTTGACTTTCACATCATTTATACATCATCAAATCATAATGATAGAAAGAGAAAAGCAAAGAACAAGGAAGGAAGGATTTTCGACCTGCTGTTCGGTAATTTGAGCAGTTTTTTGCCTTCTGACTACTGTCTGTCCAGAAGATTGCAGACTTGCTATCAAACAAAACAAAAAACTACACAACTCCTCATCATTGCCACAACCGCAGTCACTATAGCTTGTTCTAAATTTTCCGTAGCTTATATAGGTAGCTTTTCATGTGTGTCTACAGACATGCCCACTTGATAAATAAATGACAGTCAGTTTGGCATTTTCCATGTGTGTACACATTTGGCTGGAAAGTTGTTTTGTTGCTGCACAAAAGATAGAAAGTGGCATGTCTTTTACGGGCAACATGAAATTTGTGTGCAAAGGTACAAGCCCTTTTGGCTTACAACAAGAACGCCACACCAAAGCAGCTCAACTTTAACTATCATATCGCCACCACCACCGGAGCAGTGAGTGAAATGGGAACGTTTCCAGCTGGTCGTGTTATTATTGCGTGACTAATGATGCCCTTTTGGGTTGTCATAAGTTTTCACGGATAAATTTTTGATGACTGCTTGAGCATGATTTCACCCCGGCAGCAGCGGTGGTGGTGGTGATTATGTATATCCATCCTTCTTTTCTGGCTTTTGTTGCTCTTTACTTTCTACAAGGAGACATGTAAGAAAAATGAATGTTGATTTATCTTTCCCTTTCTCCCTTTCCCCCATAAACTAGGTGCTTCTCTGTATGCTCATTTCATTGTCATCATCATTACTGCTTTGTCATGACTTAAATATTTGCGGTTGACGACTGTTAAAATTGAATAGTTTATCTGTAAAAAGTTCTATGCTGTATCTACATGAATTGCTTATAGTAGTACCTATACTTAGGAGCTTATAGTAGTAATAATTTCAATGAGGACTTCATAATAATTATACCAACTTATAATGTCTACCTCGTCTTGGTTGCTGCCACCAGAGAAAAGAAACCGTTCATGTATTATTTTCTCATACTTAAAGTCTCATTTTTTATCCATTCTATTAATCTATTATTCTATCGTCACTTAGCCTCCCTATTCTTTCACAACCCATTTCAAGGCGGGCTGGCCTGGAAAATGTGTGATTCGGCAAAGAAAACAAAACAAAGGGTTTGGTTGGTGGAACACACCCATTGTCGTCATCATCATGTGCTGTAGCTCACAAAGAACACAACAGTAATAATCACTTTGTTTGAAAATCATCACTTTCATCACCTTTGTTCATATACTACGTGGCGCGATGCCTGGCAGGCCATTTTTAGTTGAAAATAGAAAGCCTTGAAAACGTCTTTGAGTAATTTTCCTTGAAGGACGAAAGGAGGTGTAATGAATAATCACGCTTCGTTAAAAAGAGCGTGGTTCGTTGTTAAAATAGAATTAATTTTTAAGTAAATATCTACCTATTACATAAGACAACTCTTTGTAAGTTATTTTTGTTGCGGATTTCGAATTTTAGTTGACATGCTGTTTAAACATACCAGTCCGTTGGTATTATGTAATAGGAGAAAAATCTGCAAGAAGAAAGAAACTCAATGCAGTGGGTAGAAAAGATATATTATAGAGAGTATTATAAATAACTAGATATATATTAGCAAAAGATATATTATAAGCAATATTTTGTTTTTCTAAATAATGTACTTTTAAGGACGTCGTATCGTCGTCCCAGTAGATATCATCTTATTATATCATTTTGCATTTAATATGCTACGTTCTTAAACCTTCTTTGTTACTTCATGAAAATTCGGCATGAAATATGAGGGTGATGGGTTATTGGAAATGGTATAATATTTTGTTACAAAAACCTGCAGATAACGATAAGGCGAGAGCGCATCGAAGAAAGGAGCAAAAGAGGAAAGGCTGAGTGACAGAAAAGCATGAGACTTTTTTCTTCAAAGCAAATTTCCAACAAAGGAGAACAGAGAGTAAAGTAAAAGCAGTGAGAGAAGAAAATGGTTTACAAAGGAAAATGCTTAAGAGAGCTTGGTTATCATTGGTGACAGGCCAAAGTGTCAGGAAGACCAGAGAAATTTGTTTGCTTTTGGGTCGCTCTATTGCGCTTCGCTTTTTGTTGGGCTCTGTTTGCCGTATCTATAGGCTAGCGTAATATATATAATATGGCTAGTGACTACGTTGAGGCACTTGTCTAGTGTCTAGTGTGCTATTATCGTTTGCTTTATTCAAGCGGGCGCCATTTAATAATAAGAAAAGCAGAAAATGTGAAAGCCAAAAGCGAGCACAATGATAGCGCGACACTCGTCTTCCTCTCATTTTGCAAAAGAGCGAAAGCAGTAAGCACAATGACAATGAGCATGATGAAAATGACAGAAGTATACACTTTATCAGCATAATCTATGGAGAATGCACGCTGAGCTGTGGCGTATGGTGGTAAAGGCTCTGTTGGCATTATTATTGGTATCCGTCTAAATAGGACAGCTCTATTGTTATGATGATTGTTGTTGGTGATGGCAAAAGTTGTGAATTGGTAATGTGATACAATATATCACCAAGACGTAGAGATAATCGTGCATATGTGCATGTACACCTTATAACGGTAATATATTATGATGATAAAAAGGGTAGAGAGTCGCATGGGCCAAGTGGAAAAGAGTGAGTTTGGCTTTGAAGTGGTGGTGGTGGTGGTGTGATACGTCTGGTAGAAGGATCGCTCTAGTAAAAACTCGGAATGAGTTGAGTAAGTGAATAGGGGACTTTTGTCAGCCCACTCGAAAGTCATGTTCCGTGTTTATCATGCCATTAGTAAGGACAAACCCAAAGAGGAAAAGTGTGAATAAAGCTCGTGTCACCGTCATCTGCACACATTCTCACATAATAAGGCAAAAATCCGGGAGAAAAGTGAAGTAGAAAAGGCAGGAAAAGAGAAATGTAATTTTAAGCGACACTACCAAAAAACCACAGTATCAACAATGGTAAATGATGATGATGATAATGATTTTGAAAAAGCGGAGCAATGAAGACTGCTCAATTTTATTCGTAAATTTTTCTCTCTTTATGTTTATCGGTTTTTGAGATGTATGGCTTGGCATGCCTAGGTATTTATGTTGTATTGTTTATAGTGTTCTGGCAGTAAGGTGTCATTTTATTCTTTGATGGTTTTTCAAAGCAAAGCATGAAATTAGGGCTAAAATACACTTAATTTTAGAACTGTCAACGTTATGAAACTGCGTATAAGCTTTGTTGGAACTGTTCCTTATAATTAAAAACATGGCTTTAATTGCCTTCTGCGGAAAAAGAAGGCAAAAGATATATGAATAATAAATTATTAAAAAGTTGAACCCGCATAGTATAATTGGCTTTACCTACTACATACAAAGCTTTGTTTTACATTACGTACATGAAATGCTTTAAAGCGTATTTAAATGATTGCATGTGCGTGATAAAAGGACTCCAAGAATATGCAGCTGCTGTTAAAATGTAATTCGGGGTGATGTGAGACTAACATGCAAAGCCAAAACCACTGCGATTTTTTGGTTGAATGAATCATAATGAATAGCATAAAAGCCCGATTTAATGTTATATCTCTTAATAACGCAACAACTTGTCATTAAACTTTTAAAACACGTTGGATTTTATTCTTTTTTGTAGCAGTACAGCACGAAAGGGCACCGCGTGCCACAACCTCGAAACCAAAGTACTTATCACAATTTGCGGGTAGCGGAAGCAGTGGTTTTGCTCCTTATTACTTCCCCATCAAGCCCACCTTTTATCCGCCTTTCTTTAGTGGTGCATCTGCGGGTCTTACTAGTGGCTTTCCATTGGGAATTTTAACAACTTCAAGAACTGCATTAGGAGCAAATGGACTTGGATCTGGGTTAGGTGCAACTGGCGGGGGCTCCACGCTTGGAGCTGGTGCAAGCATATTTTCTCCGACATCTGTGTCAATTAATGATACGGGCTCCGCTGCAGCTGCTGCAGTTGCAGCGGCGCATCATCATTCCCCATTTACCTCAATGCTTGTACACTCCAAAAGGTCATCATCATCTTCCACAATTTCAAATAGCAGTAACAGTCCGACGGACAACACTAGTGGCAAGGACGTCACTGTGGTACATACCTCATCAAGATCTGCATTGGACAGAAACAATGACTCGAATAGTCATCCTCATCAACACCGAAATGGAGGGGGTGGCCCACATCCAGGTTTAGTAGCTAGCGAGGACGAGGTCAGCTCCTCAGGGGGTGAACAAGATCAGCAACTCCTTCATCCTCATCTTCACAGTCACAACAATCATTACAAATTCTTGGAAACTTTACATGTCAACACGTTGGTCAATGAAAGCATTTACGAGTCCGCCGCAAAGTTGCTTTTTCTCAGCGTCAAATGGGCCCGGAGTGTACCCTCATTTCTAAATGTAATTGAATGTTAATAATCCGTTAAATACTTTTTACTACTCTTCTTTTGATAAAATTAAGTTTTTAAACATGCTTTATGTTTGATTGTGATTTGAAGCTTCCCTTTGAGGATCAAGCATTGTTGCTGGAGGAAGCTTGGCCTGAGTTATTCATTCTTAGCGGAGCACAATGGGGATTGAGTATTGATGAAGGTTCAAATAAAGTTTAATAGCAAAAATGTACTTGTGAAGAGCATCTTTATCATGTTTTTGTTTAATGTTTGTTTTATAGGAGTTTTGGTTTCCGGTTCAGTCGTTCCACGTATGCGTCACTCTACTCTTCTGGCAGATGCACGGCTGCTACGAGAAACTTTGGAAAGAATACAAAATATTCGACCAGATCATACTGAATTGGCTTGTTTAAAGGCACTGGTTCTTTTTAAACCGGGTAAGAATTCCAGCATCAACTTTCTTTTAATTCTAGCTAACATGACTAGGGCATTCCAGATTTGGGGCATTGTGAGATTCAATAATCTATAATCATTGATCTTTAATTAATAGAAATACCAACGCTGAGAGAACACATACAAGTCGAAGTACTTCAAGATCAGACGCACGTTATGCTTCAGGAATACTGCATTGGACGCACTCCGCCAAACAAAATCCGTTTCGGAAAGCTCCTCCTCCTCCTTCCACTCATACGACGAATAAGTGGGAAAATACTGGAGGAGTTGTTCTTCAAACAAACGGTGGGAGACATACCAATTGAAAGGTTGCTTGCTGATATGTTCAAGTCGTAAACTACAGTATGAAAACCGTCTTAAGTCATATACCGTAAAAATGTCAACAATTATTACTGAAGTGCAATCTTCAGGAATTACTTTAAGCACCATATTTTACACTTTACTTCTCTCTGTGCGTGCACGTTGCAAAGTATGAGTGCAACACTTTACATTTGAACTAATACAATATACTCAAGATTTAAATAATTCTCTATTAATACTTTCATCGATCCTGTATATGTTACCGTATTCCTTAAACTCTATTTTTATCATACTGTTTCAATGTGATATCCTTTAATCATGCACTTTTACAAAACTGTTAAATAGCTAGTCAGTATTTAACGCATAACGCACATAGATAAAAGGGAAGAAAAACTTGACACTCTCTGATCGTTGCTGGTTTTTATTGGTTGGTTCATCCCACTATTTGAATACTTATATTATGTTATATTACGAGTTATTTAAATGTACGCCAGTATATTATATGCATTAAAAAGTAAATGAATATTCTCATCATTTAAGAATTATGATGTATATGGAATATGGAACATCAAAACTTGAATTATAGAAATAATAATTCGTCTTTTATCTATCTTTCCTTTCGTTTAATCCAAGTATTCATATCATGTCTACACAGTTGTGGGTCGTCGTTTGGGTTGTGTGTCGGTAAACCATGTAAGACTGTCCGCTATTCCATCTCCAGAAAGCCCAGATACCGATTTGATTTTCCAGTCAAACTTTCGATAACTTGCATTCTCAATGTCCAACCGATGCTTTATGCTATGCCCACTCATGGAATTTGGTAAGTCTTTCTTAGTTGCCAACACAAGAACGCTTTTGACGTTCAGTGTTTCAATAACTTTGAACAGTCCCGATTTTACACCATTGAGTCTTCCAACCCTTCGGTCAGCAGCGTCAATGACAAATATAATTCCATCTTTTGCATCCTTTTGTAATTTCATAAGTACTTCTTTGTCGAATTTTCGCCCTCCAAACTCCTTGAACTGGAAGCTGTCGTTCTTGTACACAATATCGATGTCATTTTTAGGACGCAATGTCGTGCTAGTGCTAGAGTGGGAGCAAATGCATTCATTTGGATGATTTGTGGAGTTTATGAGGTGACAAAGTACGCTGGTTTTCCCAGAGCCATCCAATCCCACAACGAGAATTCGTTTTCTTCGTTGGAATAGCTTGCAAAGTTTTTGAAGTACTATATTTCCCATTTTCGGTGTCTTTATGTGCTTCGGTTTTTTCTGTCCCACAGTATGATGAAGTCATTGAAGAAGCTTACAAGCTTGTCGTCTCGAATGCCCAAAGATCTTGGAATGTTTCGAAGCAACTTCACTCCAACAGCGGACAAAAGTTGTCATGATGATTGGTAAAAGTCCAAACGCATCACACAAGCATGATTCACGAATTTGGAACGATTGGAAGTTCGGAGGAAAAGTTTTGTACTTAGTCAAACTGGAGCTCAGCCTAAATTCGAGAAAATAAGGTGAATTTTTAGCGCAATAAAAAACGCAACAACGTAAGTTTAATCTGATAAAAATGGGTGATGTCCATGAAAAGGACGCAACATTCATCGAAAATTTAAGTAGCAGGCCAGTGTCGGCGGCTAGAACTGTTAGGGTTAAAGAGCAGGCTCGCAAATTCGAAGAGGCGGCACTGTCCTCTGTTCAATGTAGTTCCAATGCTGTAACACCACACAACAAGGCCAACATTGAAGCCACGCATGGCCTTAGAATATTAGGCTGCACCGCCCCTGGCATTGGTGAGCGTCCTTTGTCAGCAGCGACCCGGTTGGGAGTACCTATGAATGCCGATGGCAAGAAAACGAGTCCTGCCGCTGCGTATACGGAGCAGCACGTGAAGTCGACAATGGATGAATTTGGAGATGTTATGGAGGTTAGCGAAAACTTTCAAAAGTTGAAAATCTCGCGGAATAGTGGTCAATGTGGACCTTGTGATGGTGCCGGAGATGCCCCATCTTCAAACATGCCTGCCTTCTTGACACCAGAGGAAAGATTAGCTTCTGCAACCAATGGAGTTACCATTAAGTCACTCACCGACGACACTGTGGTTGTTGTACCGGAAACACACAGAAGTAGTCTGTGTAGCCGAGGTAATAGGCCACCCACAGCAGTGTCCTCAGCAGAAGAGATTAAAATTTATCCTTCCGCCGTGCAAAAGTCCAAAATCCAGGCGCGTCGCCGGCGTGTAAAGAAAACTGGCCCTTCTGAAGAGGGATCAAGGTCCGCTAGAAGCTTTCAACCGTCCGTGCCAGATGAACCTAGAGCAAAGGGAGGTGCAGGGGATGTATCTAACGACGTAATGCAGTTTGATTCCGATAGCCTTAGTGATGTTGGAGCAGACATTGAAAGAGATTATGGATACGGTCCAGCCCCACCAACAGCGGCCAGCTTAGCGATGAGTACAGCATTCGGTCCTTTCGAACTTGTGAGACCTGAAACTACATCAAGTGAAATTTTGGCTGATGGAGCTTTGGTATCAGAAGAAGACCATCAATTGCATCGGTTATTAAAAGCTTTGGAAATTGAGGACGATGAGCACTGGTATAATCCCGTCAATGAGGATGATGACGATTCTTTTAAAAACAAGCTGCTCCAACTTACAAAATTGTTTTACATGGTACGCTATTGTGTAGTATTCATTCATAGCTTATTATCCCTTATCTCTGCAGTTTGGAAAATGCGTAAATGCCATTAATTCTGTTTACTGTATATATCGTATAGAAAATAACCAGGTCATCAACTCAAGGAAACTTTTATACGTACAAGCTTATGCTGGGAGGGCTTCATAACCGATTGGAGGACTTTGTTTTACTTCCGGTTCCTCCGGGTTTTGTGTTGAGGACCCGTATCACTCGTGTCAAGCGAGGAGTAGCCGGCCGCTTGTATCCTATTTACTACATGCATCTCGAGCGTGAAGGTCCTGGCGATAGAAAGGTAATGCATATTTAAAAAGAATAGTAAAGCTTATGATGTCTAATGACTGTTTACTTAAAATGTTTATTAACGGAACTTGTGTATACAGTGTCTCCTTCTAGTTGCCAAGAAAAGCCAAAGTTTCCGCGGAATAGGTTATATTTTGAGCACAGATCCTGCTGAACTCTCGGAAAAGAGTGAATACTGCGTTGGGAAGGTGTGTTCCAATTTTATAGGGACTGAATTTACTTTGTACAGTGGAAGGTCCATATGCAGCCACGTGCCCCTGGACAAAGGAGCTTTGCTGGCATTGCCAAGAGATGAACGCTTCAAGGAGGAACTAGCTACTGTGATATATGTAATTAAAAATGTATTTGTACATTATGCGATAGCCTAGTTTCGTGTTCATTGTTCTGTTAAATACTCAAATATTCTTGTTTCGAAAATGGGAGGATCCAAATGTGCTTGGATTTAAAGGACCCCGGAAAATAAAAACGGTCATTCCACGAATGAAAAATATACTGGAAAGGGAAGTTATCAAACCGAGGATTTCGGAGGAATCGCTTATAAGTATGAAAAATAGTACAATTCTAGTCTATAAAAAAGCTTAACGTTTTATTTGTAGTGAATCTGAGTAAATCACTAATCATTGTTGTACTTGTTTTTCATATATTTAGATCAGTTCCAGAACGACGAGTTTGACCAGATTTGGTGTCTTCGTAATAAGGATCCAATTTGGAGTAGAGAGACACATTCCTATATTCTTAACTTTGGTGGCCGAGTGTCAACAGCTTCAGTTAAAAACTTTCAAATTATCAATAACGAGAACGGTAACGAATTATTTAAAAACATTCAGATCTTAAATCTAGTTCATAATGCAATTTCATATAGCTAACCATGTTTTCATTGTGTTCACAGAGGACCAAATCCTCCTTCAGTTTGGAAGAGCATCTGAAAATACGTTTAGCTTGGACTTCCAGTTTCCATTCTGTCCACTTCAGGCTTTTGCCATCGCTCTTACCAGTTTTGACAGTAAACTGGCGTGTGAATGATTGTGCCCAGACCTTTATATTGGTTTTGAGATTATTGTTATAGAAAGATATGAGCCATATTTTATAAGGTTATAAATGCATAAAGAATGTCTAGTACAAGCCTTTTAAATAACTATCATAAAATGTTATAATACAATATCCCTTCTATGTAATAAATGATTACGATAATTGTTTTTGAAAGCCATTAACTGATTTTTAAAATATCACATTTAATGTTTTTGTAAGCTTGCAAATCTACTGGTACATATATTATATAAAAGCGTTCTGTGTTATTATTTCTCATCACTTATAAATCATGATGATGACCACATTTTTTAAGTACACTTAGTACACTATTTTTTGTAAGAGTACCTCCACATTTCTAACGATTTGATTTGAGGTATGAGTTCTACTGACTCTGGCCATATAGCCAGTACATAATCAAAAGCAATTCAACTTGGCCTGCTCTGGTACTTCATACTTACTTTTGTGCTATGTTTTATGCATGATCTGATATATTTAAGTGTTAGCTGACGCTTCACAGATATAATTTAAGGAAATAATATGCCATTTTTAGTTTTCCACTCGAACAACAATGGATAATTACGCCATTCTCTTGAAAAGGGTTAGCTTAAAATTTATTGCTAAAGAGAGGACGGATGGATAGGTTAAGTTATGGGAAATTCGTAGGGAAGAGTCAAAGAGGACAAGGAAAAATTACTCTTGATCATAATCGTGGTAACTGGTAACCCTCATTCCATAATATGTATCTATATTCTCTATAATATATACTTTCCTTTATCGTTTCCCACAAAATGTTTGCATTCAATTTCAGTAGACAACTTTTCAAACTACGGCTAGGTCTTATATAACCAATAAAAGTTGTTTTTTGAAATGTACGTGAGCAACATGTAAGAAATTTTAAGCTCCTTAACTTGTTATGCAAGAGGAAAACTAGCACAACATCAGTTTACTAATCAAAAGATTTACAAAGTTTGGCACTTTGGGTTGACCAAAATAAGGAGAATCGATGTCCTATGTATTTTATATTGAAAACATTTGGTTAGCCAAAGCACGGTAAGTTGATAGGCATTAACTTGATAAAAATAATATCTTAGTTAAATCCATGTTTTGAAAATTCATGGACAATGAATAATATGTACCTTATATAAAAATGCATTCATTTATGGTTCTTTCTCGTCAAGTTGTGTCAACAAACAACACTCTGATTCATATTGCAAACTGAAAGGAATCAAACTCAGGTTACACATACAGTAAAAAGAAGGTATTATTGCTTTCAGTTGCGGGTGTCTTGCTTCTTACGTCAATGTAAAAAGGTACTAATACTTATTCATGTATTTATACACAATTTACTAACGCGAATTTCCTCCTGGTTTTTCCTTGTCCAGAGTCAAGTTTTCAGGACATGCTGTCTGACCTGCCAAAAACGACGAGGTTGTATTCATAAAAAGATGTGTATCTAGAGCTTATAAATTATTTAAAAACCCTGGAGCCCCTCTTGCGAAAATGTGGTCGTATTCTCTCGTAAACTACTATTATTTGCCAACAAAATTAAACATGTATGAAAATCAAGGCACGCGAAACATTTTTTACAGTAACTATCCTTCTGAAACTTCATACGTTATATGTACACTCAGCCAGTCAAAATTTTACTTGATTTCGTATCAAATAGGGCACACAGTCTATAAAATTGGACAGACTACGCGTTATATTATTACATATGCCACAGCATGAATTTAAATTTAAAATTCTTATACACGATGTGTATACACTAATTGGGTCAGCAAAGGTATCATCGAAATGGTTGCTCACAGCTCTTTCGAAATAGGACAATCTACGTTGGACTTATCATGCTCATTTTTATTTAAATGCGCATTTTGATTCACTAGCAATTTAGTATTTCAAACCATAAACCACAAGCAGTTTTTCACACTACATGTATTTATGGTTCCTGTGGGACGCTTGATTGCTTATTAGCAAACCTCAACTAAATTTCTTATATGTTACCAAGTTTAAGGTTAAGGTCATATTATACGATTCTGCCGTTTGTATACTGTTGCCTTATATTATATTTAATTTTCTATTAGAACTTAAATTATGAAGTTCTTAGCAAGAAAATCTGGACTGTACTAATGCATCTTGGTTGTAGCAGCAAAATAAGCTTGAAGCCCAAGGTGGAAATGAAAAAATAAAACAAACAGCCAATACCTAATTTAGATTTCACAAAATAATAACTTGAATTGAGGTTAAAAATGGTAGCAAAGCTTGAACCGTAGTAATGTCACAAATGATGTGAAGCAAACTAAATTAGGAGACACGATATTGTAAGAATTATCTCTCACTGTGTACTGGATTATATAATATTCTTTAACTTCACCTAAATAGTTGACTAAATTGTAATTAAAGCGTGTCATTGATCTGCTTTATTAAGGCAGTCTTAATTTAGATACAAGCACACTAGTAAATGCCACATTTACATCTGTTTAGTTTCTACTTCTTTTATATTTCTGAAAGAACTTTGATTCTCTCGAGAAAAAATCCCGTATATGACCAAAGCACGCATGAAAGCATTTCCTGTGAGAAAGGAATATTATGTGACTATTATTCCTTGAGACTGAGAAGAAGTCGTGTATTAATTGCTACAAGTTTTGAGATCTTTGACATTAAAAGTACTGATTTCAGCACCATCAACTACGTAGATTTTCTTACAAGGCAAGTTTCTTACTTTTGTTTCATACTTGTATCATTGCATTCTGGTCAAATGGACTATCATATTATGTTAGCCGGACAGCCTTTTCCAACACTACGAATTTTCCAGATTCGAATGACCATTAAAAGGTCTTATACCTAATATAATGCTCATCAACATAATGTAACACATCAACAGTGTGATTACACTGGCAAACGTACCAAATTACCTAAAAATAAATGCTTCAAGTGTTCATATAATAGGCGTCTTTAGCATGATCAGTAATAATTTTTGAAAACTACTGAAGTGTATCATACTTTTTGAAGTCAATTAATTATTATTTCAGCTCAAAAGTTATTATATAGTATTTGTAGCTGAGCTAAGCAGACGTTGCAGCTGCCTTTGGTCGTTGTAAAATTGAGGTTTCTTTAATGTAGGTACTGATGCATGTGCGCCTCGTTAGTGATCAAAACCAAAATTCAAGTAAAGGTTTTGTTTTATATAATTATATACGTTATCAGACTAAGTCTGACAGACTTGTGGATTTTATGCACAGCTAAAGGTAAGTTAAATGTAGTTGTGGACAGTCCTTCTCACAAAATACAATGACTTTGGGTCGAAAATCTATATTTTTTATTGAATTCCCAAACCTCGCATGCATATTAATACATGCATGCGTTTTTGAAAAACCTTGATAAAAAGCGTCCACGTGTTCTTGACATACCTAACATCGCAACGGTTTAATGCAAGTAAGAGTGGCTTGACATAAAAAATGAATTTCAATTCAACATAATGTTTTAAAATTCATGTAGACAACCGGAGCCGAACTTCTTACAATAGCCTACCTCTAATCTCCTTCTTAATCATCCCATTTTATTGAAACACGCTATTATTTTTATCATGCATCTTGGTTTTATAATTATTGTTGCTTTTTAACTTCAATCCAGTCTAGCTTTATTAATTGACACAAATAAAACCGCAATTACCTATATCGTCCACCTTGAAGAATGGAGTGCCACTGTTCGTGCCACTCTGTTAAAATTTTGAAGTTTGCAGTTTCCTGCGCATATTCTGCTTTTTAAAATAATTGTTTTGATAAATCCAGTCTCATCATCACAGAGTGCTTACTGCTTAGGTATATACTAAGTAGCAACATGCGTTTCGGATGATTGAAATTTTATTTTTCAGAAATATATTTGACGAAATTAACACAATAATTATTATTAAATTGGGATTTTTTGGCTGATATTTATTCAAAACTCAAGCTTTAAACAAAAATTACTTCACTTCATATGATTTTATTTTGCAAATTTACAAAAGTCAAATTAAAGCAACCACCTGAGCTTACAAATTGATCGATGAGCAAAAATCACATAATTCATAAAAATAAACAGTATGTATTGGTATTACAAATATTTAACGCGTTTACTAATTTATTTGCAAACATTGCCTAGACTGAGCAGTCTAGTACTCATAATGAATAGAAGAAGCTAAATGAAAGTAGAAAGAACTATGATTGCTTTTGGCTATTGCTCTACAACATAATTGTCGATATTGCTGCAACTTGCATGCAAGTATCATTTGAATGATTCAACTTGTCTAAATTAGAGAGCTTTGAGCTGACCCTTGCACAACTCTTTTTGCCGTTTGGAATGCTCTTGAGATGTTCTTCTCTGATATTGGTAAATAAATATGCACTAGTGATGATGATAGATCCCCCACTCCACATACGTTTATACGAATATTCGCTCGAAAAATTGCGATCAAAATAACAATTATTATTAAAGCATGGCAAACATCGTAATCACACAACTATGACCATCATACTATGTATATCTCCAAACAGCATCAATGCCTTTTGCTTTTGTATTTCATCGATAAAAAGATGGCAGAAAGGTTAAATAAATAGTAGCAATACCCAAACATTTCGCACGACCGCATATAACGCTGAAATAATAGATAATTTCTGCTTTACTACAATGGAATTCATAAAACTATTCATGCACACTTTTGTGAATTCATGATACATACCTAAACATAAAAACATGTACGTATGCCTTAACTTTTTATGAAAACTACAGATGCAAGTAAAACTAATGAAGTTGCAAAATTCTGTCTCGCGTAACCCAACATTAGAGTTGTGATGGTCGAGGCAGCAGGAGGAACAAGAACAAAGCACATTATTCGCATGCATCGCGATTCGCAATTGTCGACGAGCAGTTTACGATTATGATAGAGACAATATAACCAGTTGGGTCTCCGTAACTTGTCTTCTTGGGCAAAACCAATTACCCCTGGGGGGAAAGGTTCATCCCCCAGGGGTAGTTTTTTACAGTTTTGCTCGGATTGAGCTCAAATTCGGTATGTAGACTAATTGAAGGGTGGGGAATTCATTTTCGCTAAACTTGGCGTCAATAATTTTTCGCTGGGCGTACTTTTACAACTTTACTAAAGTTTTATTTTCAATAACAGCCACTCTAATTCAGTTGCTGTTAAGTTTCAGACTGCCATAACTCGAGCTTGGCTTGAAGGACTTCTGTCAAAGTTTGCATACACATACATCAGGTAACTCCGTTTAATTGGAGTGTAACAAATACCGTCTAAGGCCCGGAATTGTGGTGTCAAAACAGTTTCAAACCGACAAGCAAAGCTTGGCTTGCTTTATTCTAGAAACAAAACGTTTTTGCTGAACTTTTTATCGAAAAAAAATTATCCCAACAGAACCCAACATCTAACTATTATCCTTACAGCATCCAGCACAGTTATATGCACCTGAATCAGGCCCTCGCGTCAACGTAGTGACGCTTGCCCTCTAGTAATACTATAACCACTGCTGCTGCTGCTGGCAGTATAGTTGATAGTTCTGGTTCTGCAAGTTTTTCGTTTAACTCTGTCAGTAATGGTAACTTTTTTATAATTCACCTTTTTAGTGTTCGATCGTGTGTGTAAAAGCGCAAACATGAATTTTGTTGTGGCCAAGTAAAATATAAAATTCCATATCCACGAACAGTCCAAAAGCAAAGGAGAAAACGTGTAATAATAATATAACTCGTGTGCGCTTTCATATACAAAACACATTCACCTTTTAATAGAATGACGACAACAACCATGACACAGGAGGAGCAGAAGCGTTAAAGTTACAGGAGGCAGAAAATGGAATTATAATATCGATCAGTATTACATGGCCATCGTCACATTGAATAACAGTAGAGTAAAGAAGAAAACCAGTTGACGACGGGTTGACTTTTGGCATTGAATATAATAAAAATACAACAGGGAAAATTGTCAGTGGCAATAGTTGCGAACTTGTGGAAAACAGAATATTATAGCGCTTCAGCAGCGTAGCTAGTCTAGCAGCGTCTTTTCTTTCATTTCATACGTGTACTATTTTCCGTTCCTGACTGACTGCATACAAAACTCGCTGCTCAACATTAGTAGCAAAAGTGTTTGCTTGCGTGACTGTCAATAAGGAGGAAGGTGAAATATTTGCATATCTGATTGAATTGATATTGCAGGGGAGGGCTTGAAAAACTGTATCAGTCAGTCAATCATAGCCCTGAAAGTATTACGCTATATCTGCAAGAGAATGTGTAACAGGTGGAATAAAGGATTCGAAATTTTCCCCAAAACAAGTCCGTAACACGCCGAGAGAGTTTGAAGGAAGGGTCAATGTCAGCGTCAGCAAAACTTCATGTACAGGTGTAACACAGAAGGCGGAGAAAAAACAAGATGAACGGTAACAACAGCACTACATCCTCAACTGGGGATACGACTCTGACATGTACAAACTCCTCTTCTACTGTCACCACCACCGTTGTGGATATATCTTCGGTGGTGGTGGAGGATGAAAATGAAGAGCCGAGTCCTCGCAGACAAAGTCAATCATCAAGTCACAGTCGAACCACAGCCAGTGTGAATGATTTGTCGACTGGTGGAGGAGACGATGACAATGAGGTTGAGGATGATACCCAGCAACGGAGTGGCAGTAGCAAAAGTGTGAGTAACAATGCAGCTACGATTGACGTAATTGTTGAGGGTGGAAGTCGGGGTAGCTGTTGTGATAGTGAAGCTAGTGGAAGTAATAGCAGCAGATGCTCTCGTAGTCAAATGCAAATGGTGGAATGGACAAAAGCCTTTCACAGTTTGGTGGAAGAAGCTCCTCTTTTGGAAGCGACCATAATTGCAAGTGAAAAGGATCGAGTTTGCCATCTTCAGAAGGATGGGAAGGGGTATGGCGATGATGTTGATGGAAGAGGAGGAAATAATGGGGCATTACGGGAAAAGTACAAAGAAGGGTCACAGGAGAATGGGAATCACGCAGCTGGTACTGAAAAGGTGGCGGCGTGTGACTGGATTGATCTTCAGTTACTGGAGGAGGGACGAGGATTCGTCAGAAGAAACTTTTTTGCTATATTCCTAGCACATTTGATTGGAATCGCGTTTCTGCTAACGGTACGACCCATACAAGCCATACTGCTTAGAACAAGTTCACTTCATAGGAAGGAGAACACGCTGCGAAGATATGTAAAATTGATTCTATACCTGAAACGATTTTACGAGTCACCTGAGGCAATTGTCAAAAGTATGGATGCACCCCCATCATCATCTGCAGAAGAATGGCAAAGTAATAACGCTGACATAGCGTACATTCATCGACTGCAAAGGAATGCAGCAAAGAATTTCAAGGTTTACGTACCGCCACCATGGGAGGATCTTAAGTTGACACTCGAGGAGCAAGAGATTTATCAAGCGGTGCAAGAGGACACTAAGCAGCTTGACGATCAACATGGCATATGCACTAATACCAAAATCTTGCCAAAAATTCTCTTTACCGTGAATCCCGATGTGCCCATGAGTCAGTATGATCTAGTCATTATGCAGCAAGCCTTTTTTGGCATGATTGCTCAATTCCCCAGAATATTCGGCATTTACGACAAATGCGATCGTGATGGGAATCTCAAGGGAATGCAAGGATTCATTCACTTGTGGGCTGTGCTTGGCCACATATTTGGGATCGAGGAAAGATTCAATCTGTGCCTTGCAAAGAATTTTGATCCGGAAACGAATCAGCTTATATTCAAGCAAGTGTTCTTGTTCAGCTTCAAAACGATCAATGAATCCGCTCTTCGCCTTTGGCGTTCGATGACAAAGGGTTCCTCGCGGTACTTTTTCTTCTTCCGAACAAAGGCAATGATGCTGTTCATGTGCAAGGATGTTGCTAAGATGGAAAACTGCAAAAACCTGTACTCTGTCATGAAACCGATGGAAAAGTTCTGCTACTACTTTTGCAAGTTTCTGCTGGACTGGGTGCTGTGGGTGCCACCGTTCCGGGTGGCGTTCAATTACTCTCTTCGCATGTCTATTTGCATTTGCCAGTATTTCTTACAGAGAGCAAAAAAATGTGAAAGTAAATGGGATGGTGCTCCCTCTAGTGTATGCGTCATTGATCCAGTTTTTCTTAAAGAAACTAACTGTACAACTAGCAATTCTAAGGGCACAAAGCAGTAAAATCCACAAATTGTTAAGTTTTTGTTTTTTGTGCCATTGGCTATTACTGAATTAAAATCCACTACTTACGACGATATTATGATAGTACCTGTATGCAATTTATCCATGTTGTCTATAATAATAGTAACGGCAGTATACAATATATATTCATAGTGTAAGATTATGTGCAACAATGTGCATCTACCTAAAAACTGGACTAATAATATGCAGTTTATATGTCTACATACACAAACAACTATGAAAGTCAAGAATGATGATAATAAAATGATAATTATGTATTTTTATCATATTTACTCTTAATCCTGTAATATATATACTATTTTACGTACCTTCTCGTAGGCTCAAAATACTGTAATTTTCTTTAAAAGTTGGACTTTTAAAATCAATAAATATAATATTAATTTTCAAGCAAAAACATTTTAAATACATGTATTGCAATGGGTTGAAGCTTGCGTAAACTAACCGTTTACGAGACTTTTTCTAAAGCATTTTTGATATAAATACAATATATAAATACTCTGACAGAACGGGTTCAATTATCTTGAAAAAATTATGAAAGTCATGATTGAGACACGAGTCTTTAGTATTTTATTATTATTATCAAAATTATTTTATTTCCAGATAAGTCGCCGAATGATTAAGGGAAAAAATGTTAATGCATTGTTGCTTACTGCAGAACTATACATACATTTTAAGACTCTAATGTTTTATTTTCGATTCATGTGTATCGTCTAAAAATTTTATGATATCTGGAACGATTTTCTCTGGTTCTGTAAGATGTACATGATGAGTGGCTTCTTTAGCTGTAACAAACCTTATACATTGCGAATTGTCCTATGGAAGGCACACACAAATAATATAATATGTAACAACTTTCTAATCGATATCGATGTAAAATAGTCTCAGTAAAACAAACAATTCTGTACCTTTCCAAGCCAGTTTTGAATATTGGCTTCCATATAATCGGAAAGATAGCGGACTCCATTGTCAGCTTTTATGAGTAAAAGTTTGCTTCTAAAATAAAATTAAAGGATATAAAATGAATGGAAGACCGATTTTTGAGAGCTTGTGCTAAACGTTTGATTAAACCATCTGCATACTGAAAGGTCTTAGCAAAAGTTGACATTTGATCCTCGTTAATTCCCATTAACGGAAGATAATGAACCCGACGATCATGAGAAAATGTCCATTTCCCGGAACCTTTGGTAGTTTCTGTTACACCTCGCGTCAACAAAATATCGCCTGACAATTTTTGAAACTGATATTATCGCATTAATTATCAATGATATCAATAATTTTGTATAAAGTATATTTGAATTCATACAAACTCATACATGCCAATTCGGTAATGCCCATATGGCTTTTGAGGAATTTGTCTCGAAGTTCACTAAGTTCATACTCTTGCCTATCTGACTTTGGTGCCTCTATTTTCAGACATCCTTCAGTTATCAAACTTAGCATAGTTACTAACTCTTCCTTACTGAAAATGATTGGCACTAACGCATCAATCGCTACCTAAATTCAATGTGTATTTCTTTTATGCACAATTATTATTATTTAATACTCGGACTGCAAATGTTTATTATATGTACATCGTACATACAACACAATCCACAAGATTGGGGTGACTTGCAGCAAATAGAAATGACAAAATTGCTCCCAGCGAATGACCCATCATGTGCAATCCTTTTGATTCAGACCATCCAAAATGACTGATTATTCTTCGGATAAGAACTAAATGATCGAGGAACTGATATAGCATCCCAGGAGGATAATGTGATGACAATCCATGTCCAGGAAGATCTATTACCAAAAATTGATAGTTCGTGGACCTATCAAGTAATGAAGGAATGATTCTGTTGAAAGACGCTGCATTGTCCTTCCATCCGTGGAGACAGATAAAAGGTGTCGCTGATGCACCTTCATTCCAGTGAAGACCTAGCCTTCATAAAAAAGTTAAACGGAAATGATAAAATATTGCAAAGTAATTTCGATATGTGCATATTTTTCAGACCAGCGACATGGCCCCAGGGAACTTTTATCGAAATTTCTTTTGGTTGATGCTGTACTAAGCGAGTCGATATACAATGAAGTGAGCGACCAGAAACAACGGTTCCAGAATTCTTTATGAATTTATAGGTCAAGAGCCTAAGTAGCGTCATCTTTGCGATTGTATGCATTCTCCATATTTTACAACAAAGTAATGTTTTCTGATTTTACATTTTTGATATGCCATAGTCAATAGTCATACTATACAGAGAAAGAGAAAATCAAAATCTGCAATCAATTTCTAGTATAAGTTAGTCTAAAACTAAAAGAGCTATATTTCCATAGTATGGTCTCCAGCAAAAGTAAGAACAAATGATAATGTAATATTGCAGCCTTTAGTCTAATTTCTAACCCCCTGGCTTGCTCTTGTCAGAATAAGCTTCTAATATTAGTATAATCGACGAAAAACTATCAAACCAAATGCATGCGTTAGTTCGCATTATATGTAGTAAACCTAGACGCTGTATGTCACTGTTGGACATGGCTAAATAGATAAAGAACCGATAATGTGTTTTGTTAAGAGTGAAAGTTTACTAGTAATATTTACAGCATTATAAAAAATCGTTAACATTTAGATGCAGTTTTACTTAAAATAAAAATATATACAACACTACATTTGTCCGCACTGCGTAATTGTAACAGTTATTTTCGGTCTATTGTTGATTCCCGTTGGAACGTTTTCTATTTTACGCATCACCAACAATCCATCTATCACTTTCCCGAATACGACATGTTTTCCATCCAGAAAATCACATTTTGCACAAGTTATGAAAAACTGACAGCCGTTAGTGTTCGGTCCAGAATTCGCCTAAAGAAAGGAAGGATAGAAATATGGTGAAATGCTTCTGCATACATACAACTTGTGCGTCCTTTATAAGACGTATGATGAAAGGACGAAATGTAAAAGCATTATTATTCATAAAACTAACCATGGAAAGTAAACCAGGTCCATCATGGGTTAGGGTAAAATTTTCGTCCGTGAACTGTGGTCCATATATTGACATGCAACCGGTTCCATCGCCCTTTAAAATCGAATAATATATCATTAATATCCTTCTTTATAAACACATTATTATGATACTACCGCAAAAAATCTTACGTTTATAAAGTCTCCTCCTTGAACCATGAACTCTAAAAATAAATAAACAACAGGACAAAACCAAATTAAAACCATGTAATCGAGGTTTGAACTCTGGACACTTTAATGCAGACGCTTTTAATGATTAAAAATTTGCTTTTTACCTTTAATGACTCTGTGAAACGCAGCGCCTTTGTACCCAATCGGTAAGCCGTCTTTCTTCATCTCTCCCGTGCAAAACTGCCGGAAATTTTCTGCCGTCTTTGGAACAACATCCGCAAACAGTTCCATTATCATCCGCCCCACCTCCATTGTGCCGATTGACACGTCGAAAAATACCACTGCATTTTTAACCATTTCACATTATAACATTTATCCACGTAAAATTTTAGTACAAATTACCAATTTGTTTTCATAAGTGTGTAGTGTATATACCTGGATTGTTGGGATTCCTTAATTGACTCTGAATCTGTGCCCAGGTTGGCATCTTGAAGCTTATTTGAGACCTCAACGAAAAACGGAATGTTAAAGTTTCTCCAGAACACTTGACCCCTTCTGTCTTTTTCCGGGTAAAAGGTCTGCGGAAATCTTAATGTTCACTAAAGTGCCAGAACAGCTTACAAGCTTGAAATTCTACTATACATTGAACTGGAAAAGGAGTGTTATTGACAGTTGAAAAAATGCATCAATCAATTAAAATTCGGGAAAACACGGCTTTAGTTTCGATATATTTATCATTTATGCAGTTTGTTCTGTCACATTTTAGATTCCAAGTAGGAAAACATTTCACACATGTAGCCGCAATTCTTGTTTGAAGCTTGTATTGCATCTCACGCAGCCCCACATTTGATTTTCCAACTTTCTTCTGCTCTGAGAAAGGAACGGTGCTGGCATAAGTGCTTGGCTTGTTCCATGATATTTTCTCTTTCATATCAAAGGGAACTCCGGTTCTGCTAGGACCGTTAATACAAGTTAATGGTTGGCAGTGTTTGTTGCATAATGTCGTGAACGGAGCATTTTTACGATAAAAATGACTACCAAGTTAACTAGACTCATTCTTGCATTTATTTGAAAGGAAATGTCTCATTTGAAAATAAAACTGACCATTGTACTTTTCGATAATGCAGGTTTTAAAAAGCTTTACTTTCATTCCATCTATTTACCGCTGTTATATAATACATAATCATTGCATAAATATCTTACTAATATTCAAGGGAAACTTCATACTTTATTTTTTATAATGAACTAACGATGTTTGAGGACATTTTCTTGAAAATTAAAGTTTATTGTTGACCATTGACGTTTCGACTTATCGACTTCATACTTTACTAATATGGATTAAGGTTAACCGTTAATTAAGGATACTAATGTTTACGTTTGTAAATATGTAAAGTATTTTTCAGAGCGTTCTCAAATTTCAAGTGAAATATTTTGCTATAACTTTCCCATCATTTAAATGTACAGCAAAATAATGAATCTGTTATAATAAATAATACTAAATATGCTTTAGTGTTTAGGGACGCACATTGCGTGTTTACACAACGCGATCATCGATTACTCTATATTTTTAAACAGAAAACTATGTAGTCCGTGAAAGTTTGCATTATTACCATTTTACTTTTAATCTAGTTTAATAGTAAATTCTCAAGTACATGGCCTTCTGACGCAATCAGACGACCGGCCGGCTTTACCTTCTTGTTTAACTAGTTAGAATTCTACCACTGGCAATTTAAATGTATGCTCCTTTCATTCTTTCTAAAGCATTTATTACTGCTAGTCTTGTTGTTACATGATGTTTACTCGAACTCATCATGGGGACAAGCATCAAAATAGGAACAGCTTTCGGGTTCAGTTAACTGATTATCTTGTTCTGCAACTGAATTCATTTGACTCCACCGTTGCATACAACCTGTCATCCTCGCCGTGTGTCGTCGTAATAGAAATTGTCTAATCGTCATTACAAGGACGAACCGATGTGTCATGGTTGAGTACGGGAAAGGAGACAGCATACACTGCTTCTTAATAAGCTATGTCGGTGCGTTTTTCTGTTGTCGTCTGTTCACACCTCGTCATGCAATTCTGCATAAACACAAGAAAATGTGCGAAATAGAAAACAAATGGTAAACTAAGATTATGAAAACAAATTCAGACGTATACTTTTAAGAAATGCTAACTTTTGTTCTGTACGAACGAACAACCTTAAATCAAGATTTCTGTAACCTATTTTTACTTTTACAATATGCTATTCAATGCAAGCACTGAGCGCAAGAAAAACATGAATTCGCGCAATAAAAGAACAATGCTAGGCAGGACATTATATAACTAGAGCATCATTTCACTGAAATCAAAATATTTAATTGGCAAATATTTGAGAATGCGACATTGATTGTCTGGGTGCAAAGCGAAAAAATAAGGTATTCATGAACTGGGCTTTAAACATTTAACAAGCATGAATGGCTGGAATTTCAAAGCCAGTGACTACTTAGCACATAATTTCTCCTCTCAATCTCGTACTGTCTAACAAAGATTAATGAATCTTCCCTTCTCATAGGATTTTATGAGCTAATTGAACGCATTATTAGAATGGATCAAGACTACGAGACATGACAAAGATAGATGCATAGATGAGTGTACAGTTCAAGAAGCAATCTTTTATTTATTACCCAGCAATTTCCGGTATTACCGTTTTTATGCGTTTTCATTTGCAGTATATTTAACAGCTAAACATTCGCAACAGCCGTTAGTATTTTTGTATGTCACTTCAACTTTTAGCTGCTTTGCTTCTTATCTAAGTATCTTTCGTTTCCATGGTTTGAATTTTTTATGGTTGGTTTAATGTTACGAACACAACGTTAAACAAAATTAAGCTAGTTGGTTTCTTACTAAGAAATTCTTAGTAGAGAAAGCAACCTTAAATCTGATTAATGTCTGATGGAAATACATACTTTCATACATTATGATGAATTACAATTGAAATTAATGGGTGGTGGATTACAGATATTGAATGAAACTTTCAATATTTTATGGTAGCATCAAAAGTATTAATGGAGATATACATACTTATATGAGAGAAACTGAGCGACTAGATCACTAGATCCTGTAAAAGAGTTCGTAGCATGATTATTAACGACTAGCGACTGAAACTGGAAAGTTGAGAATTAATTTTTAGAATCGACCATAAAAAATGAGAAAGACAGAACGATAATAAACGATAAGGACTTCTTTTAAAACAAATCATGTCGTAAAGAAAATCAAAGCTAAAACCACATAATCTCATACGAAATTTAAAATGTTAATATTAACTGTTCATTGGTCTTCGTGATTCTTGTTGTTCTTAAACAAGCTTAAAAACATTATTGATTATTGAATCAATCCAGATCATCATTGCACTTGCTGAGTTCTGTGTGAACATATACTGATTTAAATGACGAAAAATTCCGTTACGATGACAATAAGCAAGCGATTAACCTATGCATCTTGTCTTGAGTACTGTTCATTAAAAAAGAGAATATATTCATGCTATCTCTTTCGTAAATCCGAATTCAATTAAGAATTCTGCAAAATATTAGTAGTATTTTTGGAATACGTTATTGGAAGTTGTATACAGATTTCCAAATTATCACATTATCAGCACGAGGACTATAGTACTTGTGGTGTGGTTTCAGTGTTAGTTGAAACAAGCACGGCTTCGTTTTTGTTGATAGGAAGATTGAAAAACGCGACGCAATAGATTCAGCTTTATAAATCGGGTAGAACAACATTATTCCTCCTGAATGCATTTTCATACATCATCAGTTCCAAATTATACTTTATACTAAAAAAGAAGTTAATATACAATGCAGAATGCTTTTGCATGAAGGGTACAATTGACAATGTACAAAGAATCCCCTTCCTTGCATACAACGAATAAGATCAGCAGCGTCTTGTCTCAGCGTCCACAGTTTTACATGTTAGCATCTTTGCACACTATAATTTTTATATCATTTAACTATAGGCAGGTAAGGGCAAGCACAATATAGCTTAATTGTGAGACGGTCTAATCTAATCACAAGCTGGGGTGCGAAAACACAAATAAAAAATTAGTGATAGTCTTAGTACAATATAATTTTGTTCTTATCGTAATATTCGTGAAAACGTACGTGTGTGGCCAATCTCGTCGTTACACACGCAGCATTATTCTTTCTTACATTAAACTTAGTTGTATTGCCACACTTTTAACATTCAACGTTGCATTTTATGTTAGCCTAGTACATACTTTATCCTACTACTGCTGTTGTAAAGAAAAGAATTTGAATTTGTTGCATGGACTGGTGCTATTGGTACTATTATTGGTAGGTACGCAGTTGTACACATCTAATTTTAAACTTTTCTACTTTTAGCATTGTCAAGAATACAAGAAAAGTGCTTGAAAGGAAACTTTTTGCCCTCCCACCGACCGACAAGAAAGTACATGACATGATACGAAATTATTTTTGGTACTTTACAAACAAAGTAAAATAGTACTGCGTATCAACATCATATTATTATTACAGAGTTGAATTGAAAGACACAGCTCTGTGTTCAGAGCTTTCATCTGAAACCGAATGCAATAAACGTTTTTGAGCATTATTGCTTTTCGCCTGTCTTTGACTACCAAGAAGTTCTAGCGAATTTTGTCAGTCTGTAATAGCATGTAAAAATCTTGTACTTGTCTAAGACGGCACCATCTCAGAAGAAGATGAAATGGGAAGGGATCAGGCTTTAACTGAGCACCTTTTCAAAGCAATATCTAATCCATCCAATGGTGATGTTTATCTTCAATGTTCATGAATGTCGACTTGTGTGTTAATACTCTCAGAGAGGTTTACGCTTACCACGACCTGACTTCATTCACCTTTTACAAAATAATGCTTTCATACAGCGCAGAGTAGTACAAAACTCTAAGAAAAAGTATTAGAGTTAACTATTATCCACTACATTACGCTGGCAAAGTTGTCTTGCAAAACGCATCAAAGTCGAACAGTCGGTTCTCTCGGCTGAGCGGATATTAAATGGAATGGAGAGCTATATCTAGCACCTCAACCGTAAGACCACATAAATGTCTCTAAGCTTTTGCTTGCAGTTTACCACACGAATCAACTATGATAATGCATATTGCCCCCTCTTGATACAAATCTGCTCACCTCTTTCTTTTCCCCAAAAACTTATATATACATGAATGGATTTATATAATATGCAACAGCAGAACCATGAATTGTTTCTCGGGGTTAGTTTTCCTTCATATTTGAGTCGATCTTCAGTTTAGACCCAAAGAGTTCTCAGAGAGTGCCTCTCTACTCTACAACTAAGGTTTTCAAATAGAATGAATATAAAGCACATTGAACGAAACTTTTCATCTTCAAATACAACATCCCAGCCAGCATACAAAGTTTTCCAACATTTTGCGGAGCTTTACAAGCATACACGCGCCTTTGTGCCCTCCTCCCGTGTGGTGTATCACATACACTTTTCCACAAAACTATTTTCATTTTCAAATAAGTCCTTTATTGTTGAAGTAGTAAGAGCAGCAATCTCCTTTTAGCATAAGCCAAGCCGTTAGCTCGTTGTTCTCCTCGTCCCGTCACCAGCCAGCCACTACTATACTACACTCCAAGAGACATGAATTGAATTACTACGCTTTTATTTGATACACATATAAAAATTCAACATCCATTCGTAAACTAGTATGTTATGCTGTTTGTAATAAATGCAACAAAGCTAGCCCGTATGAATAAAAACGCTTTGCTGACTGTTTGCATTACTACTTTAGCTAGAGTTTCTCAAACGCTGCAAATAATATGAGCATATGAACATACCTACAAACTGATGACGACGATGGTGATGAGTCGATGTTGTAAAATGTATACCTGAGAGCCTCAAGTTTTTTATGGATATATGGATTGTATAAAAGTTGTTGTTATGCTATGTGTTGTACTGCTGACTGGTTGATGGTTCTAGTGATGCGCTGCTTATATATTGTTATAAGTTAAAAGCTTCCTGTGCTGTCTATGATGTACTTTTTTAGCTTCCATATCAAGTTTTCCTAATAATGTATGCTGCTGCTGCTGCTGGCTGCAGTTTTTTACACACAAACACAATACAAATCGCACACATCTATTGTTTCGATTTCCATACAATATTGCCAGCTAGCATACTACACGCAAAACTCACCTATAACTACCAAGATGAGAATAAGAGGAGCATTATAACGAAAGCCAGATACAGAGGAATAACAAAAAGAGAGTTTGAGTTTGAGAGTTGTTTTTTTGCATTTTGCATATTTGCATTCTTTATTCTTCTCTGATGGCCGTGGCTGTGCTGCTGTTGTTTGTTGTATAACAAACAGAGTATAAAAGGGAATCGTCATCACCATCACCTCATCAGTACAATAATACAAGAAGAAAAAAATAGCAGCGCACACGATAATACTAAACTACCACACATTGATTGACTAAGTGTGACTTGGACTAAACTAAAACAACTTCTAGCAAAAACAGCAAACCAACATTCAACATAAACTATTTCAATCTGCTACAAACTTCATAAAACTTCATGCTCCTTGCCTTGCCTGCCTATATAGCAATATATTATATCTAAAAAATATTCAACGATGATGCTCGTCACTACTACAACTTGCAACTCTGTTTTACTAATAATCGCATTGAGTTCAGAGTTAGTGTAAAAACGTAAGTACATAAGAACAACGCAACATTTTACTACTTTACTCTTACATGTAATATTTTAATACGTTCAACATATTATCTTCACCGATGATACAAAAAAATTGTTGGTTCAAATCAAATCAAATAGACAAGTTGGTCGTCTCAGGAGAAAGAAAGTAACTACTAAACAAAGTTTTATTTTACAAATTTTCTGCTGCGCTTCCACTTGTAAAAATATGTAAGCATTCTCACACACTCCGCCTGTGTATCTTTTTGCATGTGTTTGTAATTTTTTGTGTAAAAAATTTGCTTATATATACCCTCAATATTTATTCTTCTTTATCCTGCACACTGCAGAACATCAAGTTAGTAGCATCATTTTCATTATCTTTCACACAGTCAACATTTTCGCACTGATAACTATATTGTCAATATAATGTACTCTCTTTCTAGTAGCATTATAATATTTTTCGCTGGTTTTTGTGGATTATGTTATGTTGTTGTACGCACGCATGCCTGCATATTGCATACGAAATGATACAAAATCTAATAATACCCACATTACGCTAACTTGATCATCATCATCTCCACACTACTTACTTTACAAGAGCAGAGATTACAATTTTGTACATTTAATCATATTACTCTTCCTTTGCTCTAGTAGTGCAGCAAGATTTTTACTTAGTCTGCTTACCTTTTAACACGTTCCTTATGTGCATTATGCATTGTTTAGCCGTGTCTGTTTACTAAATGTGGCGGTGGAGTGGAGAATAGTACACTAAACTACTATACTACCTCTGAAATTGTATATTGTGTGTGTGGAAAGAAAAGTGCAACTTACCAAAAAATTCTTTCTACTATTTTTGCAACAGCCAGAGAGAGAATCTGAAAAAGAATACAATCTCTACCCACAAAATAGTTTATTACATACACTATCTACCACAATAAAACAATTTGGATTGGATGGTGGTGGTGGTATATATTTTCATAGTATTATAATCATAATCATCATCATCGACATCTTTTTAATCATCATCAGAGCTGTCTATTGTTGTGCTGTTGTAAATGTCGTCTACATTCTCGTCATCGTGGCTTGTTTTTTGAAAAAAGTGAGTGAATGACTACTTTGAAAAAATAAGTTATATTAACATATTATCGCCAATCTTGTTTTGTTTAAAAAAAGTTTTTCTATATGAAAAAAAAACTTTAATATAAAAAGGTGCACACAATCACACCACCACGACGCACACACACCGTTGCAGTGCAGTGCTCTATTCTCCTTTAATCATAATCTCCACATTGAATTCATGATAATATGCTGCGCTGATGATGATGTTGATACATTGTTGTCGTCTCGCTTGCTGCTCATTATCATGATCAGCGTCAGGCAAATAATCATATCATTTGTATTGCCGTTGTTGGCTCATATATCCTTTTTATCCTAAAAGAACACCAAAGCAGAGACTATCCGTGTAGTACACTAAACTAAAACTATATTGCTGTTACAATACACACGCAAAAACGCAGTAAAGTCAGTCAGTCAAAAAGCTGGTGTAATAAAAAATGCTCTTGTAGTAGCTAAGAAAAGTGTCCTTCCGTGTGATTGTTCTTTTTATAATAGTTGGTTGAGGATACCTTTTAATTGGTACACTTTTTTCATATAAAATCCACTTTTGTATCGATTTTTGCTACTCATTGTTGCAAATTTACAGCATAAATACATTCTTTGGTAGAGGTCATCAAACAGTTATACAGACAAAGGTAGACAATAGGTAGTACGCCTTAACAAGGAACACTCTTTTTTAGTCTCCAAACGTCACCCATGAAAACAATGTGCCTATAGTGCAAGCATATGTCAATGACGCTTGACCTGAAGAAAGTGGTTCCTTAAGGGAAAACCGACTTGTTCTTAGTTTCCACACGCGTAGTGTCATCCTGGTCCAATCTTTAAGGTGTTTCTAAGAAAGATTTTACAAGGCAGCAGATTAAGATTTTATAGACAAACGTTATCTTTTTGTCTAGCATTTTTATTACTGCTACAAAGGCGTTATCAAATTTTTATCTCTGATAATAAAGACAGATAAATATTCGTAGAATTAAGACATCACACGACAAATACATTTCACTCCTATTCTCAAAAGATATCCATAAATAGGCATTATCCCATGAATATCATCACATCATCATTCACACTCCACACGACAGAAAGCTCATCAAGTAAAGCATGTTCTCGGTTTTTGTTTTGTGTAAAGTGTAAACAGGTAGAAAAGTTGGGAAGAAAGAGTGTTTGCTGCGGCTGCTGATGCTGTCGATGATGAGAGTGTAGTGTACACACCAACAAACCAAAGCTTTCTTTTTTTACCAAGTCAGCAGCACACACAAGAACACAAGTCTAGTGAGGGGCCAGAATAACAGATTGCACTTTCAATTTGCTAGTTAAAAAAGTGAACTTTACCAATGAATTTTGATTCCAAGTTGTTTAAAAATTATTAACTAATTGCTTGCCAGTTTTTGAGCATGAGATAAAAGCCGAGGTTTTTGCATGGTATGTTGTGTTTTGACAGTTTTATTTTGGCATTTTAAAAGGGACGTTTGATGTGGCGTTGGAACATCCATTTTGTAGGAGCTGTCACTTGTAGGAATTGCTGTGTGGTTTAGCTGCATTGTTTAATGGTCACGGGAAGTAGTTTAGCTTGATGGATGGAGGATGTTATGTAGGGCATTGTGGTTAAAACGCTGCTGCGGCGATAATGATGCGTTGCAGCAGGCTTCTTGGCAAGTGGCATTAAGCGTTTTAGTTTACATTCCATTGTCCATACTATTTCATTCATTGGCAGTATTCAATGCACTTTGGGAAGATGTTGTAATTACTAATTACGTATTGTGAACGGGGCAAAATGGTTATGGCAAGTTAGACAAGATAATGAAAGGAATGCAAAGTTTAATTTTGTAATAACTGTTCATTTAAGTGAAGGAAAATTGCAATGCAATCTATAAGTTGGAAACGATGACTCGTTCGTAATGTGAATATTTTAAGATGTAAGCGTACCTGTACTAATTCCATTTTTTCGGTTTGTTTCTTGCAGATTATTCCTCCGTGAAATTGGAAACGTTCCTAAAAATTTTCGTCGCATGTGCTTAAAGTCACCAAGTTGACTCAAACAGTGTTTTGCTAAATAGCAAACATTAAAATTATCGCGTCACCGTCGTCACTGGTGGTGGTCAGAAGTCCAGCAATCTCCGTTGTTTTCGAACAGTGACCCAGCGACAGTTGCGGTCCTGTTTGGTGCATCGCTTGTGTTTTTAAACAATTCGTCATTCGTCGCCTGAGTTTTGGTTTTGGGGGAAGAGAGATCGAGCTTTCAAATTACTTCGAACGGAAAACGCAATAGTAAGATAAATTGACAATCAGTTTTATAAAACTTCCAGAACAAAAGTGCATTACACACTTTTTAGTTGAAGCTACAAAGACAAATTATTGACTATTCTTAATTCGGCGTATATATACCTTGCTGTCGTCACACAGCTGGTATTATCTGTGTTTCTTTTACTCCAGTGTTTCCTGTGCTACAGCCACAGCAGCAGCCTTAAAGACCTTTAAAGACAACTTATCGGGTCTCATCTAAAATATATCCTCTCGAACGGTACACGTCGTAAATATTTACCTCTCGACTATACTCCTCTTTTTTGAACTATATCGTAATCTCGACAGTGCCGTGTGTGTGTGGTGTTCAAAAGAAAATTATATATAAAAAGATTTTGATATTTTTCTAAGTTGACATTCGTCGTAGTGTAGTTAGCAGACTGACTGTTATAAAAAAAAATCGCAACATAGGATTTATAACGTAGTTGAAAACTGAAATACCTGTGTATTCACCTTAGTTAGATACAACGTTCGTATTGTTAAAGAACAGTTGAACCGTATACATTTTGCATTCATTCAAAACACATACTTAGCCATAGCTCAGTTTCAGTCGTTATCCACGACGGAAAAGGAAGTTGCTCAAATATCATCTCTTTGGAAGATGCCAAGTAAAAGGTTTGTCTTTAATTGTTTGAAAGTAAACATAAGTTGAAAGAAAGTTTGTGGCTAATTGCAACATTTTCGTTTGCAGCATGTCACCGATGCATATGCAGCCTAAGATAGGAGATGCCTCATTGAAGTTTGGGCCCGAGTAAGAATCCAAAGAAAAAACTAGTAACATGATCGTATCGAATTTTAAAATTCTTGCCATTAAAAAAATTTCTGATATTAAATAACAGTTGGCTTCGGGCATTGTCATCGGACACTGCAAACAACGCAGGCGGGGGAGATACTGGTGGAAGGGGTGGTCTTCACGGTGGTGGAGGGGGCTGGGGGGGAGGAATGGCCCATCAGTTGAATTCGCCCATTCAGAGAGATTACTCGGCTACAGTTTCTATTCATCACCATTCATCATTTCAACATCAATCACAGAGTTTGCAAAGTAAGGACGGGAAGGACTTTCAGCAGTTCTCCAGCAACAATGCGAATCGGTTTAAGCCTTCGGAATTTCGATACAGTCGTGAGGAAATGCTAGCGCTCTATGATAAAAATCTAGGGGCTCCTGGCTATTTGCAAACCTTTGGGACATTGCTTATAGAAAAGATGCAACCTCCGCTTGCTTTTTCTCAACCATCTGAAGAAGAAATTGTAAGATTACTTAGCAATTGTCTTATCTGCCATTTTCAATGTTTTGCAAGGATCAGCTAAAATAATATATATTTCCTATCATGGATCCTCCTTTGCAGAGGATCTGGCATACTCCGCAACCCGAATCGTCTCGGCAGGGTGGCGTAGGGGCAACACCAATGGGTAGGGGATCATATTCCGTGCGCGGCAGAGGTGGAGGTATGGAGCGTGGACGTGGTCGGGGTCGTGGCGGTGGCTATTATGGACGACCACATGAGGACGAAGAACGCTCGTTTTCTAGGCCTCGAACATTTGAGAGGTCCCAGGTACAGGTACCATCCAAATTAACTAATATTACAACGAAACCGAGTAACTCGTTCCGAGTTTGCGATCAAAGTTTTAGTCCAATTTTTATGAGCAGTTTATTTTTTTTAAATCTAAAGTAATGCATGTGGGACTCAACAAAATAAAACTTTGACCGCTCACTTTAAGCCCAATTTTCATACATTTCTTTATTTGAAATAGAGCGCGCACGAGAGGGTATGGGCCGAAAGAAACGGGAATGTAGGAGGTCCACCTGGTGGTGGGGAGGAAGGAAGTTCTCGCGGGGGTAGTTGGAGGACCAGGGAGCCATATTCAGGGGGCAGACGACATGATGATGATGACGGATGGCGCAAGCCACGATGGAGGAGGGAAGATGAAGAAGATAGTCCAAGAACCAATAGTGGCCGTCGGCTTCATAAGAGTTGGAGTGAGGATGACGCGCATGACAACCTGCCTGAATGGGCAAGGGACAATCCCTGTGAAGAGAGTGGAACTTTTGACGCCTCAGGAGCTTTTCATGGTGACGACCGTTCAAAGAGTAAAGAATCGGAGAATTTACGCGATGGTGATGGGAACTCGAGGTCCAGTGCTGAATCTGAGTCTCATGGATCTCAAAACGACAGAGGTAATTCAACTTTTATCATGTTTTGGTCCCATGAAGTAACGCGAATCATGATTAAGATTTCAAAATACATATATTTTTATCCTATCTAGTACAAAAACGAACCCCCGATAGAAACGATACTTCGAAATCTGTGATCCCACCCGTCGTTGAGGAGGATGAGTTGCAGTCTGAGAAGGAGCGATACATGACATCTGTAAACAACATCGATAGTAGAGACAAAGTGTCCCTTAACAGCAACGATGCTTACTCTACCAACCAGCATAATGACAGGATTATGAAATCAATAGATTCCAACCGCCCAATAGACTCGTCAAACTCCCGTCTAATAGCGAATCAAAACCACTTACAGCAAGTATTAGATGAGTCTCACTCAGATGCCCACAGCCTCTTTTCCGCTTCTAAAATGAATATTCGAGACATGGATTCTAATCGTTCGCGTACTACAAGCTTGAGTAAAAATAGTGAGGATGACCCTTACCGCAGGTAAAAAAATTGACCTGGTCCAATTGTGTTGGCACATCAAGTTGACTGTTACGTAAACTGAACAATTTGTGTCTAACCTTTGTAGTATAACCGAGCAAGCGATGAATATGGTCTCAAAACTCATTGAAGATGATGCTAGGGGCTCGTCTGCGTCTGGTCACAGTAACAAATTGTCATCAGCGAATCCAGCATCTTCTCAAGGTCGGATTGGGGGTAGTAGTGGTGGCGCTGTTAATAATAGCAATATGGGGTTAGGATTGGATGAACTTGCCACGAACTCTGCGCACCTGAAAAACATACCTGTTAGCGGGGTTGTGAACCATTCGGCTTCTATGGACGTTTGGTTGTATCGTGACCCTCAGGGAAGTGTTCAAGGACCATTTCCAACTCACGAAATGGCTTTATGGTATTCCCAAGGGTATTTTTCTGCCAATCTCCTCCTCCGTAGGGAATGTGATAAGGTATTCGTAACTTTACTGGAAATGGGGAGGCTGTATGGTAGAAACCCATTTGCCATACATCACGAATCCCCACCCCCACCTCCGATTTTGGTAAGCATGACATTTGACAGACAGAAATTCTATCTAGAAACCTTATCTAAAATCAAACTTATAGGTATCTTTGCCTCTATCCCGTGAGTAATAATATCAAGAATATGCTGGTTTAATTACAGGAGCCCATTGGAAGTGCCTTAGATCTCCACCGTAATGAAAGTGGGCAGCCTCATTTCCAGAGGCATCAACAGCAGCAGCAGCAGCAACAACAACAGCAATTGTTACACCAAAATATTCTCAGAGAGCAACAGCAGCAATTTGCCATGGGGTATGTTAAGACAGAAAGTATACAACTTTAGTTAAAACTTTTATGATTATTATCATGGTATATATTGATGGATAACTAAAGATGGGTGTTTCCAATTTTGTGTAGCCTGTAACATGTCATGATTTATTATATTTAGTGGGATGGCTCCTGGTGCAACGCGTAAGGAAGAGTCTTGGCAAACGCAGCAGAATAGAGTTCCGAATGCCCAGCCTATCGGTAGAAACGCACCTAATGCTGTACCAATGTCTCCTGACCCAGTTCAAGCACAGCAGTTACTCCTTAATTTAGCAAAGAATCAAGGTTTGAATGTTGATGCTAACTCACCTAACCCCATAGACCATCTCCAGGCATTATTCCAAAGACAAAACGTAAGTTATTAGACTACTCTTTTTTAAATTTTGATTATGGATGAACAACTCAAAGGATAAGATGTAATGGGGAATAACGATTTTTTGCATTCAGCAGATGAAAGGCATGGGTGGAGATGTTCCTGTAACTGTTCCTCAACAGCAATCGTCCACCAATGATGTATTCAATCCTATGTTGCACTCTCAAATAAATCCACAAATTGAAGTACGAAAGTCCCCCGTAAATCCCACGGATCCCATCCAGTCTCTATTTCAGCAATTGACGAATATGACAAATACTCAGCAGCAGCAGCAGCCATCACATCCACAACATAAAATGCATCCTGGAAATAAGTCGGAAATAATTAATCATTGGGGAGGGTCCCATTCTTCCGTACCCGTACAACAACCAGGTCTGCAAGGGCAGTGGATGTCACAATCCTGGGATCTTAACGAGCAACTTCTTAAGCAACAAAAAATGGTAAAATATATTGAATTATTTGAATAAGTCCCTGCTGTATGCAAACCAAGTATTTATGTTTGAAATCAATTTGTCATGTTTTAAATTAGCATGAAGAGGAATTGAGACGACAAAAGGAAGAAGAGGAAGCTAAGGAACGTAAACGAATAGCAGAAGAGGAACAAAGAAAGTTGCTGGAAGAACAGAAACGCGAGATGGAAGAGCGTGAAAGAAAACTACGTGAGGTATGGAAATAAATAATAGATATTTGATATGCATCATGCTAATGAATGCATGTTAATGAAAGAATAAAATAATTACTGCTAGTGTAAATAAAATTAATAAAAGTACACTACCAAATTTTAGGAGGAAGCATTAAAACAACAACAGGAAGCAGAGCGAGCCCGTCAGAAAGAAATTGCACGTCAGAAGGAACTAATGATTCAACAGCAACGTCAACTGGAACAACAGAGGCTCCTCGAACAACAAAGGTTGGAACAGCAAAGGTTAGAGCAACAGCGACAGTTAGAGCTTCAACTCGAGCAACAAAGGCAACTTGAGCAGCAGCGTCAGCTCGAGCAACAACGCCAACTAGAACAACAGCGTCAGTTGGAACAGCAACGTCAGCAGCAGCTTTTGGAGAAACAGAGACTTGAAGAGCAACAAAGGCGACAGCAACAACAGGAACAACAGCAAAGAGAACTCCAAGAGCAACAGCAACGTGAAAGGGAACAAAAGATGAGGATGGAGGAGCAGCAACGCGAACGTGAGAGACAAGAGCAGGCAAAGTTACAGGAGCAACAGAGATTCTCCTGGAACTCGAGTTCAGCCCAAGGTCCTGGCAACGCCAAAACCCGAACCCTGTTGGAAATTCAGCAGGAAGAAGCCATTAAACAAGAACAGGAAGAGCATATGCGTCAGCAAATGATGAAGAAACAAATGCAACAGCAGGAACAACTGCGTCAACAACAGCAGCAGCAGGCTAAGGGAGGAATGAATTTGAAATGGGCTCAAGGGGCTGCTCCCCAGCAGAAGGTGGTCATAAAGTCGCTGACAGAGATTCAAGCAGAAGAGCAAGCCAAGTTAGCCAAGGTAAAATTACCAACCAACCAAGTTGAAGTTTATAGGTTCATTGAATTTGCATTACTAATCAAAGTATATCTTTAACTACTCTAGCAAAAGGAAAAGGAGCGTGAACAAAGAGCAATGATTCAACAACACAATCAGCAACAACAAGCCTGGAGTGCCAATCTTACTTGGGCAAATCGCGCATCTTTAAATGCTCCTCCGTCGAATAAGACAAACGGTAAAATAAATTCTCAAATTATAGTATTATCTGTAATCGTGTTACGGACAAGCCAGTATATTAAGTCTAATCGAACACATTTTGTATTCATCAGGAGGCGTTTGGGATGAGCCTCAGCCTGGACAAGGTCCGAAGCATAGTTTCCAGCAGAATCAGTCTTCTGGTCAAAAAATGAATCTGCCTGGCCAGAACCAGATGGGCAATAACAAAGGCCAGGTTGGTAAAAGGACCAAAGATCAGGAGGATCAATTCATGCAACTATTCCATGTTTCCTCTAACAAAGAACAAAATTCATCTGTCAAACAGTCCGGAAATCAAGATGAGTTTACCAAATGGTGCTTTGAGTCCCTCCAGGCGATGGGAGGAAACGTTGACATCCCCACGTTTGTTGGCTTCTTGAAAGAGGTCGAATCTCCGTATGAAGTTAGTGACTACGTTAGATCCTATTTGGGAGATGGACGGGAAGCCAGAGAATTTTCTCGCGAGTTTCTCGAGCGACGCTCCAGATGGAAGAATGCTCGTAGGGGAAGGGATGATGGAGAAGGGTTTGAGGATAATTTGTGTCGTCCAGCCAGTGCTGTGAACCCAAACCAAAATGACTTTCAAGAAGTAAAGGTATAACAAACTTTTGTGGACTTTCTCTGGCATCTCTGTCGCCACACTACTTCCTCATGGCGGATTTGCACATGATAATAGCGCTTTGGCTAAAGTCAATGTTTTCTATTTGTTACAGGCCAAGGGAAAGAAAGGCAAGAAGGGTAAAATGCAAAAAGTGGACGCAAGGAATTTGGGCTTTAATGTTCCAGCATCAAACAGTGGAAAACGCGATTATGACGAAGGAACCGACTGAATCCTGCCTATATTATCACAACATTATAGTGTGCCTCAAAGTTCGATGGCATCGTGAAGAAGCTATATGAATGAATAAAATACGACCGTTACATGAACATACATACAAATAACGTTTTTCTTTAGTTATTCTACTCATTAATCATTAACACTATTATCATATTATTATCATATTCATTCACTAAGTTTGTCAATCTACATTCTTCTTATGCTTCTGTGCCGACTCCAGTAGTCAATGCATGCATTTTTGCGGATATAGATAAGAGATATCTCAGTTATGCAAATCCTTGGGTCGATAAATGGAACGTACGTTATGTGCCTAAATACTTGAAGCGTAGAATAACATTCACAAATGCATTGTTTTGATGATAAAGGAGTAAGACAAAGTAAAGACCGATTACTAAGCATTTATCTGTAAAACAAACTTTATTCAATTACAAAGGTGAACATTCACACATTTGTAGTTTAACACTTTTACGAACTTACGTAGTGTAAATAGCGAGTACATTTTCGCAATATGCTTATCATGCCACAAGATTCCATTACACTAAAAACCCTAGTTAAGTATGTATGAGCATAACGGAAACCGTTTCATAATACAGTGGTTTTCTTGAAATTGAAGAATAACAAAGATACGAGATACAATTTCATTAATAGCTACATATTATGTAATTACAATACGTAAGAATGTAAAAGTTTCTTTTTCATTCACGTTGGGGGAAGAGTACTTCTGAAACTCCATAATAATAATGCAAATATAGTAAATATATCTTTATACTACGTCAACTGAAAACACACGTCACATTGAGAGAGGATCAAGAATGGGATGACATTATTAATATATGTTTGATGAGGCTGGTAGTTGAAACACCGTTTCTGGACACCGGTCGACGAAAGATACAGCGGATGTAGTAAAAAAGGCATGTTTAGTTTATTTACTCCAGATCAGGAAGTTCGTCATCATCCGAATCAGTCTCCTTTTCTAAATCGTCCAGGTTGGGTTTGTCACCTCCGAGACCGCCAAGGCCACCTCCCATTCCTCCTAGTCCTCCCATACCGCCTCCACTGAGTCCTCCCATCTGACGCATCATCTGAAACAATTAGAATAATTATTAACATTGGAAACACACTCCTACTCCCCTTCACCTATATCAAAAACACACCTCTTCAAAATCTGTAGCACCAGCTCCTCCTGGACCTGCAGGCTCTACTTCATCTTCACTGTCATCCTCATCCTTCCACCTGCTGAAATCCACCTTGACCCAGTGCTTCTTGTCGGTACTCTTAGTTAAACGGGGCCAGAAGGACTCCTTAGCTTTCTTAAGTTCAAATTCAATAACTCTGCCTTTGTTTTTATGCGTCGACTTCTCAGGATCAATGCTATCAAACAGCTCTAAGTCCATCTCGTATTCCTTCTTATCCGATCCCCCAACTCCTTTAAAATGCACTTTATCTGCTGACAATTGTATAGAAGGGTCTTTACAATCCTCTAGACATACTGTAAGGAAGACGCCAGTCCTCCTTTGTGCCCACATGACTGGAGGTGGAAGCCTAAAAAACACATACATTCAACAAGATCAAAATCGGCACCAATTTTCAGCTCCCAGGCTCATTAATCACAAAAGTTTGTTAAAATTTGAATAATTTCAAGTCTACTTACAAACTTGTAGCTGTCATCGTTGTAGTGTGTGGTTTTAGGCGTTTTATTGCAAATTTGAACCTTGAAAAGCTGACTTACTAACCGGCAATGGTCTAACCTACAAAAACACAAACAATTCATTAACATAAATTCAGCAACTCCACGCACCGCCCCCATCTGAATCTGAACCTCATAACAATTAATGCAACTGCCGCCGTTTATTGTTCTCTTACCTGCCAATCTACACTTGACTTCTGCAACCGCAAACGACTTCACCGGTCCTTAGGCACTGTTTCCACTAGACTTCCTTGAAAGGTAGATTGATACTACTCAGATGACTATAAAAACAGATCAATTTAAAAATTCTTTAATCACTTTCGTTTCAACTTTAGCTGTTTCCAACGCGCGTTAAAAAACCCAAACTTTTTGTTAACGGGACAACGCAATAGCAAGAGACCACCAGAGTCATGGACAAAAACCTCAAATAATCCTGTAACTTCACCCTCCCACCATTCAATTCAATGTGTACTAGCAACCCTTTCGTTTTAAATCACCTTTCTTTTTAGCGCACCTTCAATCATGCACAAAAGCCAACTGAATTATATTTATTCCCCTCGTCCAGAAAAAAACCAAGTATGCACTTGAAATGGCTCAAATGTCTTTTTTAGCTGCTTGTTGTGTTGTATATTTGAGGCTGAGTCGTTCTTGTGAAGTTAGTACGGTTACCGTTTTAATAGGGGGCCTTACCCGCTCCTTGTGTACTTTTTCAGCTCCTCTCTTGCGTCTCGTCTTGCTCGTCTCTCTGGATAAAAAGTTGGTGTTGGTGCTCTCCTTTAGAAATGAACTCTGGGCAATCGGCTTCTTTCTTATGCGTGCATGCAATATACCAACTTTTCAGTGTATGTACCTATCGCTCTTTTCTGCTGGCAAATAAATATATTATTGCTTCCTTGTCCAACACCTTTGTGTATGCTCAATGGTCACTGGGTTGCTCTCTTTGTGCTCTTTTTTGACTGCGTTCAAGCGTTTTACTACAAAAAGTGATGTAAGAATTTGTACTATAAAAAATATACAACGCACACGCAATAATGTATGCAATCCCAATCAGATTATTCCCTGGTGAATTGAGTTGGCTGACATGTGAATGAGAACGAACGCTGCTTCTGGTCGTTTTGAGAGAAATCGAGAAAACCGAAATTCTTGTTATTACGTTACTCAGTACTCTCTCTGGATGGAATAGCGGCTCAGAGAAGCATAAAGTTGTACAATGAATGTTAGATAGTTATGGTTGTGGTATATAAAGTAGCTCAAGTAAATATTCCCAAGAAAGAGAGAGCTTGAAAATTGTGCAAGGTTACGAGGATGGTTTCATTTCCTCGGACACTTCCTCTGGTTGTCCACCACGCTATTGTGTATGTACCTGTGCACAGGGATAATAATGAGCATGCAAAACTGTTTCCCAATATTCCCATTCATATTAATGTCATTCATTTTAACCAGAAGCAAGAGAGACGCTTGCTAGTCTGTTGTAAGTTTATCCTTCTTCATATCTTTTGGCTTATTACATGCTCGATCACAAAAAACTTGGGGTTTTCGCTTGATGCAAAGTATTACATAGATGGACAGTCAAAGACAAAAAAATAGTGTCCGATGACTATACAACAACAGCAATACGCAATAGTAGAGTAGTACTCACTACTCACAGTTTAGTCAGAAATGAGGTGATGGATGATATAACATAATACCCCGGTTTCCAATTCTTCCCAGCAAGCTAGTTAGCTATGAAGGCTATGATATGATCCAACAAGCAGCATAAAGAGAGCAGTGCAAATCCTTCCAGAACAAGCGTGAACAAATTCAGGGATATTGTAAAAGCCGCCGTTGACTCTTGGGCTTCTTGGCTGGCTTGACTCAGAGGGTTGTTGTGAGGAATGCGCTTAGAACGGTTTTGTACGGCTTCTCTGAGAATAAAAACTAGAGTAGTAAAAAGGTGTACAACCACCCGGCATGATAGAACGCTGCTGGCTGCTGCTGTTTTGAGATGTTTACACTTTGACGCTTATAGTGGATCGCTGCACGTGTGTTCTGCTTTGGGAACTTGTATTGCTTCTAGTAGATTCACTTGACATTGAGACACCGGTTTTTTGGTGCGCAACGGATAACGGAGATATCACGTTCCGTTTATTGCGTGGGTGTAGTGGGAAAATGAGAGAATGTATTTGAAAATGCTCACCAATGGAGTTATTGAACTTTAGTAGTCGTTTTAATGGTTATATAAGCACTTATCAATGATCAAATTAATGTGGGAACAATATTAATGACTTTTTAGACGTATTTTAGCATTGCTGTAAATCCTGTTCCCCGATAGGTAAAGGATACCAATCCTTTTTCCACTTGGTTCTGATTTTCCATGCATTGTCCTCATCTTGTTCTGCGAGACTGATCCATCTGTCGTGTTTCCGTTTGTATGACACAAGCCTTCGGAGAGCTTCTCTTAAACGGTGCGGGGATACCTGGTAGAATCCACCCTCTAAGGGTTCTGGGGTAATGGTTTCTGTGATAGCAAAGCTGGTTACAAGGCCGGTTTTGGACATAACAGTCAGTTCCACATTTTCAGAGCAAATTGTAGATGCTGAAGGGCCTGAAAGGAGCTCTTCGTCGGGTTCATGTTCATCGTCAAGATTGAGATCATCACCAGCGATAATGAAGTCGTCATTGTCGTCGTAATTTTCGAGAGCAGCGTCCTCACGGTTTACTTTGGGTTCCGAGACTAGAGTTTTGATTCTACTAGGCCAGGTCTTTTAGTGTAAAACAAGGATGAAACACTGCTATAATCAGTATCTTAATAGGCAAAAAATCATTTGCAAGTGTAAAATATTTACCGTTATATTCAACTGTCCATCGGATACTCTATGAATTCGACTATTTCTGGTGAAAGCAGCGTCCAGTTCCTTGACTGCGCATTCCAATTCACTCTTTTGCCACAATCGTTTTTCCACTAGGAAATCGTAATTAGAAGTTCTAGCCAGATACTCGACTTCCGTTGCAGCAAGCAAGTGATCTTGCAAACGACATTGTTTGATGAGAGAATAAAATTCGTTTTCGTTTATCTCTTCCTATAAACAATTTCAACCGATGCGATAATCTTAAATACATGTTCCAATTCTTAGGTTTACATTTCATCGCATTTTATCATATACCTTTTCATTAAATCTACGAATAAGATATCGTTGTGTCTCTAGAACAGTCGCCAATGTGTTCCTGGAAATATCGGCTAATTTTATAATACTTTCGTCGTCCCCTGGTGCTAAACTATTGGTTCCCCTGTTTTCCATTTCTTCTACCATTTCCAAATAAATTTCTGACTTTTTCAGGTCGACAAAGTTTATTATAACTTGCATCACAACCTGTCATCATAAACCACGACATCCAACATCCTTATTTTCATTTTTAAAAAGGAATTAAACATTTTATGAAATAATGCAATATTTTTACTTGATTAGCAATACTAAGACCGTCAAAAAGAGTTGCTTCCGTCTTTGTAACTTCGACAATTCGCTTGACAAGTAAGAATATCTTTGGACGTAAAGATAAAGACATATCAAGGCATGGTCTGCTAACACCCTTTTCTTCACTCGGCTTTTGATACGTTCGTGCGAATTTGCTCATTAGAGGATGTGTAATTGCTGTAAAAAGCATAAACTTTAATTGTACGCTATTAACTGTTCAAAAAATTAAGTTATTTTTCAGTTTCATAAATACATACAAAATAGTAAAAGGTAAGTACCAACAGAAAATATGATTCAGTAATTCAAAGGAAACCTGCCGAAACCTTATAAAGAAATTGTGAAAATCTAGTTAAATCTTAAAATATTGCAGAAAATTAGAATTGCAGTGTTGCGGCAAGTTAATCAGTTTATGAAGATGGTACAAAAAGTGTCACGTCCAGAAAGATGGTTGACAGGATTCTATTGTGGTATGAACTTTACATAAACAACAACAATGTTGTACTTTGGTGGTCTAACATTTGATTCAAAATTTTAAGCTTTACATCATTCATTCCCTTCTCCCCAAACAATAGGATCTAATTAATGATGAATCATGGAAAAATTATTACTTTCAGTCTAAAGAGGTACTCACTACCCACTATTCTACCAATATAAGCCAAGACTACCTTAACTATCCCACGGTCATTTAGAAAACTACTTAATGGGTTGTAGCAATGCAGTACCTAAAAATAATTTATGTAAGACCACTAAAGAAGTCTCATTTTGAAACATTTTATGAGTTATTATGCAATATATGTGCAACATGCAACTACTAAAGCAGGGACAGGGAGAATGCAATACTGAATTTTCATCCAACATTCCTTGCAATATTAAGTGAGTAATGTATGATTTCTGGAAGAGTCTTTCAAACTTGTCTTCGAACCTACTAGAAAATGTTAACAGACATAATAATTTTTACTGTCAATGACCCTATAAACTTACTGCCTCGGAAAGATAATTTCAGAATTTACAATCAATTATAACGTGCATAAAGGAATTATTGGTTCCCAAAATTTCTACTCAACATGTCGCCACTGTCCTTTATCGATATCTGTGTTTGGAATTAACCTTTCAAATTGCCCCAAAAGACGAACTTAGCAGTTTAAAGGTCAAACAGAATCGTGTTTGTGCCATCATCAATTGATTTTCTGCTTGACTAGAATACTTAATATGATATGATGACAAAACGTAATTTAGTTTATAACTAAAACAACAATGCAATGCATTCCGTGTGCGTTTTTCATCGAATCTTTAAACAAACTCAAACAAGTAAGAATATAAAATTAAATGATTGGCAGCTCATCTCTTGATTTTTTAATCAATTGTGTGCTTGCTGATGTACGTATCAATTTCAGAAATGCAGACCATGAGATTTTAAACCGAGAGTATAAATAAACAAGGCCTAGTGATACAGTATAGTGCAATTGTGTTTAACTTTGCGTTTCTAAAGTTAAGGTAAGTTCAACATCGAGCTTCAAAAGAATAATAAGCACTTACAACCTTTCAATATTTCGTTTACTTTCTACTACCTCTCTTCAATAATTGGCTTTGCAAGGGCACAAATCAAAACACTTCTCAGTCCTATTTTATTTACTTAACTCAGCGACTCTTGAGTCCTGTGATCCCGGTTTGGTCATAAACTAGAATTGCTAACTAAGTCAAAACTGATTCTACACAAAACATAAAAGAGGGACGCCACACTGTTTTCCGATCTTACCTTAACAATCAGTTTTTTTGGCTGTCTCAAATATGTCAAGTGAAAACCCACATACATAGTACCTAAACTGATGCTTGGAGATTCGTACGAATTGCGGGAGGAAGATGTAGCAATCTATAGACTCCATCATCCTCCATCTCATCTATTTCATGAAAACAAAAATATGATTGACAAATCTTTGCAGACGCAATGATTCAAAATCAAAATCCTAGACCCATCCTGTTTGCATTTTATACAAGAGTACAAAGTACCCTTATCCTTTCGAGTTGGACAAGTCCAACAATGAAAATGTCAAGCAAACAATCAGCTACGCAATCTTTTACTTTAAAAAAAGTTCTATTTCCTTTGTTCAGCGCACCACACGCTTAGTTTATTCTCGACAGGACATGCCACAATCATTTTACAATCATATAGCTACCACCACCGCGACAACTCCGACACAATATTACATAGCCGTTTCTCATGATATGATTAAGTAGATGACAAGATCAGTCCAAATCTTGTAAAAAAAAGTAATTGAATGGACTGCACTACATATAATAGCATTACGACAATTCATAAGTAACATCATAAAATCTATTTTCAAATCTTATCTTTAACACCACATCTGCAACATCACCCACAAAAATACCGTAATCACCATATCATAGCGTCTCAGTCAAATATCATAATAATTTTGCAATCTGTGTCAGTCAGCCTTTTGTGTTTTTTGATTTATGATAAATATTTCGAAGAATGATATCATTACTACCTACTGACCGATATATCAGTCGGGCACCGGTGACAAGAATTAGTCATCATATGTACTAACATCTAGCATCACCCAAATGGGAGTTTTATCATCCCCTCAAATCATATTGAAAATTCCTTGAAATCGGCAGGATATTTTCTAATATGTTAGTACTATAAACTGATGCATGTTTATGGAATAATATGCAATACTGCAATCCATTTATTAAGGTTCAGAAATATGTCGGCATACCAAAAATCCGCATTAAGCTTTGTTTGACCACGTATGATGAAGTATTAACGAGTTGGGACTTTGACTTGGGATTCGTCAGCCTGTATGACTGATTCAATCAAAAAAGTCATGAAACTGTTTTTCACTTTTCATGTAAGATAATATGCATTGTGATTATGATGTGGCGATCAATAGAAGAATTAATTATTGTAGACACATCACATGTTGACATCAACGCATGGATTTTCGGGGTAGTAGCAATGGTTGGATTTATTGTTAGAAAATCGCTAGTGCATAAGTAAGGGTTTAAAGATAGGTTGTTGGAATATTGAGCCTCAATTTCTTCTTTTAAGGCATGTCTTGAATTGAATGCAGCCAGATTTTCGATTCTCTTTTGAAATATGGAATAATATGGATAATAGGAGAAGAAATGATGATGATGCCATTTTTGTTTGAAAAGTTTGAGCGTTTTGATCCATTCAATCATACAAACTGACTTTTTAATTCCAAAATAAGAATAATTATGAGTTTTATGCCTAATACGTCGTGTCAAACATGAAAAATATGGTATTTGGATGCAACTTTGTCGATGGTCAAGATGATAAAATCAAATACAAGTAAAGCTGTGATTTGAAATCTGATACATGGTCTAAGACCCGACAGATGGATGAAGCATACTGAGTGACATGCATGATTCATTATATCATTATATCACCGCATTGTTCATCATCGTCATCACCATCAATATTTTTCGGACTGGCCATCTCATTCCATTCTTTAAAGTAACACAACGAAAGAAATGACAACATTGCGCACAAGCTGCAATTTTTTTGCATGTAAACATATTTAATATGCAGTTTTCATTTTCATGCTTCATTCATCGTACGAATGGAGCAGCTTGGTTGATGTATTCAACAACATCAAGTAACAGATTAAAAAGTGTGTGAAAGAATGCACGCACAATAAAGCATTATATTTATTGGCAAAATGGATGCAGAAAAAATGAAAAATTACATATAAACTCAAAATAGCAAACAACAAGAATGATGGGGATATTATTAAACATTTTCAAAGTTGTTTGTTGGAGACACATGCTGACTGACATTGCACAAAAAATATATTATGCGGACCAGTGGACATATGAATGAACACATCATTGTTGTTCAGTCGTTGTATTACATATTTTGGTGAATGGTTACTTTTACGATATGAATGAAAATGAATTTCAGGATAAAAATGGCTCCCACGCCAGTGGCTTTTGGAAGTTCTAAAACATAAAAATTACCAAGTTGTATAATATTACTAATTTAGCGTCAGTTAAAGAGCACTTATCTTGACGATACAATCAAACTGATTTTTTAAATTTGATTTTTAATCACATCACATGAGTTTTAATGATTGTGGTACTAATGTGTACGTTCTAAATCTTATTTGCATACTTACACTTATATTATGTTTGTACTTTTGTTTTAATTATTATAATTTGGACTTTATTTGCTTTTATGTTATAAAAGTATCCATTTGTTGTTTTCCTCCCACTGAAATTGTAATAGCGAATTTCAAAACTTATTGTTTTCATTCCAAAAATGGCCGGGTAAAGAGTACAACCAACGTTTGTTTTAATGTTTGTACTGATGCAAATTCGTATTTAATTACCCTCAAGTTGCCTAAAAAGGTTTTATAAACATTCTCCGCATGTTTCATCTTTCAAGACACTCATCCTAATGAAACGTTTTAAGGGTTGTCCTATTTTAAACTATCTAAGGTAATGTTGTTCCTTGATATTTCCAGTATCAGCTATTAATCAATGTATTGTTATTAAATTTCTGCTTGAACACCGATTACCTATGTATGTTGCGGATATAATCGTTTGTTGTTATTATTGCATTTTTCTAAGGCAAGGAAAATGGTCTTCATTATAAATCGTCTTATTTGAAAGCAAACAAACCTGAGTTGTGTGATCAGACTTGGGATGACCCTACAACGCCTGTGCACAATTGGTCACAAGTTGGGGGCCACAGTAGCCACAAGTGTTTATCTTACCAACAGATTGAGATGACCAGTTGGTCACTAAATAATTGTTGATAATCTGCCTCGTGGCTTACTTCATAATCGCCGATTCATTTTGTACACCATGTCATTATTATGAAACTTTTACTAATTGCTGTGCCGCAGCTTATAACTCTGCTATATGTGGCTTCTTTTGTTGAATGAATACGAGCGAACGCAAATTTTTTTCAAACTTGCATTTGCATTCAAGCTAAAAATAGGTGCAAATTACAGTGTTTTCTGCCTTTGTACTTCAGACTTTACAAAGTTCATGATAAAGTTTTGTTTGGTGTATGTGCCACCAAGTTGTAACCACAGCTCAACCACATCTCTGGTAAAAGATTTAAATAGTTTGGTAGTTTTATCCACTATCTAAATACCTGGTTGATATGTCCCGTTTTTCGTTATATAAAATGCTTCTTTCGTTTCATTTATTCCCTTTACAATATTATGTAAAATCCAATCGGTCATTCTACTTGTCTCCGTCTTATAGTTTTATCTGTCCAACTTTTAGCATTATATAACCGATACACAATACAATGTACCAATGCACGAAAGATGTAACAATGGAGAACGAAACTGCCAGTTGACTAGGATAAACGTGCAAGGCAAAGCCGTCTTCAGCGACATCATCTACCTAGCCCAACTGTCATAAAGGGTGCCTGTATAACTACTAGGTAAATATATTGCGCTGCCAGTTTTAGCAAACTCTAAGGCTGCCTCACGATGAAAAGCGTAAGTGGTGCTTGATGACTGATGATGACGATGATGGTTGACAGAAAGGTTCCTCTTTGCGGACTAAACAAGGGAATATTGCACTCGTATGATGTATCATCAATCCTTATCACACATGAAATACTAAAAGTGCACACACGCACATGTAAAAAAAACTGAAGATGATGTTAATACGTGGGCGCTAATAATAAAACACGTAATATTATATTTTTATCCTACATGACATAATATTAGAGTTGATGTACTTTTGCTTTCGTTTGCCTTTGCCTTTATCGCGGCTCTGACAAAAATCCAGCCCTTTAAAAAGGACTCGACCTACTAGACTACTAACAAGTCCTCATTTTGGCTCAGCAGAGAGAGGAAGATCTCCTCGGGGAGGAAAATAATTATATCGTTAGAATTGCATGCTAATTTTAATTTGAATAGTAATCAATAATCCTCTAAAAATAGGTGTTTCCATTCGGAGTTCTGTTTCGGTGATCAGTGAAAAATTCATAAGTAATCTTGTGATAAAAGTTACTCTTGTCGGAAAGAACACGGAGAGGCTTACAAGCCTGGTCCAGGATGAGGACACTTTTGGTAAGCATTGAACATTGAAGTCTATGGAGTAGTAAGTTGTTTTTCACTTGAATTGCAAATGCATTATTCTTGCAATGCCCCTTGAATCTTTTCAGATACTTCCCCTGTGCTTGGCACTCGTTGCTGGTGAGCCCCCAGTACCAGGCGGATCCTATGGCGCTCCCCAGCAGCAATTTCGCCAAGGAGGAGGAGGTCAATCTCAATATGGGGCCCCTGGAGGTCCTGGAGCTCAGCCAAGTTTTAATCAAGCTCCACAAGCTGACTCACAGCAGTATGGAGCACCTGCAGGACCACAGCCTTCGTTCAACCAAGGACCTCAGCCTGATTCCCAATATGGCGCCCCTTCATTTGGGCGAGGTGGCGGTGGGAACCCAGGACCTTTTGGACAACAGCCCCAACCCCAAGGAGCTTACGGAGCCCCTCAGCCACAACAAGGTTACAATCAACCACAACGCACTAGCCCTCCGGGTCCTGTAGGCCGAGAACCCCAGCCGTTTTATGGACAACCAGGACAAGGACAACAACCATTCCAACAACAGCCACAACCAGATCAACAGTATGGCCAGCCTGAGCAACCCCAAGAGGGAGGGAAGATACATAAACACATTTATGTCCATGTCGCCCCAGATGAACCAGAAGAGCCCAAGAAGCCCCGTGAACGTCGCCCACCCCCTCAACCAGAGAAACATTATAAAATCTTGTTCATCAAGGCTCCAAGTCCATCAATCGGAGGTGACGAAGAGATTCAACTTCCGCCTCCCCCAGAGCAGAAAACCCTTGTGTACGTGTTGCTTCAAAAGCCTAATTTCGGACCTGGAGGACTTAACATTGCCCAGCCAAAACCAACCAAGCCCAGCAAACCAGAGGCAATCCCATAATTATACTTCAAATTCTAGCTAATTTATGTGCCATGTTTTATCAGTATTCTTTAAAATGCGTTGCGATTATTCTTGCAGGTCTATTTCATTCGCTACAAGGGAGGCCAACGCCCAAATAATCAGTATGGAGCGCCAGAATCTCCTCCTCAAGGGGGTAGAGGTCAGCAACAACCCCCACAACAACAGTATGGACAACCCCAGCCAAACTTTGGTGGAGCTCCACCTCAACAACCCCCTCAGCAACAATATGGGCAACCTCAACCTTTTGGAGGTCAACCCCCACAACAACCCCCTCAACAGCAATACGGCCAGCCTCAGCCGAACTTTGGCGGAGCACCACCTCAACAATCCCCTCAACAGCAGTACGGTCAGCCTCAGCAATTTAGTCAACCTCAGTCTCAATATGGAGCACCAGTGCCCGTCAAGAAATAAATTTGTTATTACTACGTCATCTTCATTTTCATAACGTGGAACTTGACTGGTGATAGTAGGAAGTTAAGTGATAAATTCAAATTCAAAGGAAAGCAATTGAAAGGGAGGTTTGTACTGGCTTGAATGAAAAATGAAAGTGACACCAGCAGCATTATTTATTTTACTATAAAAAGCTTGCTGTTTTCGTTTGAAAAGATTCATCAAAACAATATTTTTATACCATGATGAATATTTTGATGATTATTCTATTGATCATAAAGCAAAAAGTGAGAATGTACTTCTTTTGTACACTTTCTAAGAAAAAGAAATTAAAATAGAAAGAAAAAATGAATGTATAATGTGATGCACCACTTTAGCATACAAGCGCTACAATGTTCATGCTGGCATTTTTCACTGCAATTAATTATTACCACACATGTTGAATGTTGTCATTTTACAGTGCATTCATTCATTCTCGGGATGCATCATATTACATAACCCCAGTCAATTATGTATGCTACTGTATGCAAATATTAATGCGATTATGAAAGCATGACTTACAAGCAATACATCCTTCCGGATCTCGAAGAACTTCAAACCGTTCCTCTTCCTCTTTCCATAAAGAACAAAGCATAGAAGAAAGAGTCTGATCTGAGCGTGGTCGAAGATCCTGCAAAACATCTCCAGTTTTTGGTCCATCGTCTAAAGCCTCCTCCCAAGACGACCTTGCAAGGTCATCCAAATCCTTGCCAAAGACAACTCGCTGACTCATGCTTTTCATGGGGCGATGCCAAAAGAGTAATTGATCCACGCAACGCGGATAGTCGCACAGTTGCAAAATACAGTTGGTTAAATGCACTGGAGCAGCAGGACCAGCAGCTAACTGCAGTTTTTTGGATTGAAATTAAAAGTTGAAATTCCATGCATTTTTTCCAACATATTGTTCGTAGCTTAGTAAAAATCATTTCATACCTCTAAAATATCTAAAAGCCTAAATAATCCCTCCACTGCCAAAAACTGTTCCAATGCCTGAGGATAATACGCGACACAGCAGCCGATGCATTCTGCCAATGCCATTTGAATCCTGTCAGTCAAATTACCAGGTAAAGGAAATTAAGCGATTATTGAACTGCAAATTACTGTCAACAATGTAAGCATTGTTTGAAATGACATATCAAAAAATTATTGCTAAAAGTAGTCGAAGCGGCTTCTCCGAACGAAGTAGGGACGAAAGCAGCATGACTGTTTAGTCACTAATCAGCTTTGTCAAAACCTCTCATTGTTATATTGCACATAATACGATGAGGTAATCAAAGTACTAAATATAGTACCAAATATAGCAAAGACACAGTTAAAGATGCAAGATGCATTTAAAGCATTGCATATTGCATCGCAAGATATTATTTTTGTTTCCTTACGCTGGGTTCATATGCCTTTTCTCCGCAGAGTGACAAAGTAGATGCTTCATTAGTCGCATCAAAATTGACACACCTTCCAGACTCACAAATTCCTCCTTTTGATAATAGTCATGGTAGGCCAATGCAGCACAACAGTACAGAGAATTACTTATCACGGTTTCTTGGAGAGCATCAAAATTTTGCTTGGACAGTTGATCCAAAATACCTACATGATAATCAAAATGCTTTAGGTACTTTGAAAGCTTTAAATAAATTATCACACTTATCAAAGCAACTAGTAAATAAAACATGACTTGAGAGTGCATCTCCAAGATAATTAAATTTTAATCATGCAGAAAGCATCCTCATCATGACGTGACAAAATGCAAAGAACACTCATTGAACCTTTCAAAGCATACTTTAAATGTACTTATTTGCCTACTTATCACTTATTCTGCATTTCAATTTCATAATGTGAAGATTACGATGGGTCTAATTAATTCGTAAAAAGAATATTTCAAAGAGTGCAAAAATAGACAAATGATGAAAAATCATACAGAAGAAGATATACCAAGTAGTAGTCGAGCATCATACTACAAGCCATACACTCTCTTACAACCTTTTGTGAAAGTCAAACGTGTGAGTGGAAATGAAAAGCTCAATTGCAACGTAAAGTGGAATGAATGATTAAGTCGTTTTTTTACTGTTACGCTACGCGTGTAGTACTTACTCAAGAATATGACCATCGCATCACGTTGGATAAAGTAGCCCATGACTTCGTCAGAAAAACACGAGTCCTCCTCGGGGGTGGTGAACAAAAGGCGAATTATGTACATGCACATGGCAAGAACTCTTTCGTCTCCTTCTCCAATATCTCCAAATGCTTTCAGGAAAGTTAACAGCCTGTGTAAGCAGAGTAAAATATATTATTTTTGCAGGAAGTAAAAAATGAAATGAGTTTTAAAAAATGGCAGGAATTAAAACCTAAAACAATGAAGGAATTACGCATAGACACCCAAAAATGCTCAAGAAAAATTAATTGTCATACAATTTGTTGCACTGCATAATATATAGAATTTGGGCACGCGTGCATATTATTCATTCAAAGTCAGCATGCCATCTCCGTTAATTTTTTGGAATTCATTTTTATGCAGAAATGGTGAAGAAATGCTTATAATATAATATTCATTTTTTCATTAGAGCGACGACATGATAATGGGTGCTTACGACGGGGCGCCATGTGGAGTGAGCAAAGACAATGGGCAGTGTTTTGCAATAGCCTGTATTGTCGTCCACGCAGCATTTTCCAAATCGTTTCCCTTCTCACCCTCCCCACCAATGATAACGTTATCACCGTCGGGGGTTGTGGTGAGCTGGCAAGGACCGAGAATCATTCTTAACAGTACAGCCGCAATGCTGCATTCTTCGAATACCTGCGAAAATCAGGACCAGCAATAAGTTTCGAACGAAAAAAATAATTTCAGTAAATAAACTCAATGAAACTCAATAAAAAAATCCTACATCTTCTCCACAGCCTTGCTCTACAATGCATTTTATCATATAAATCAAATACTGGAGAAGCTCCAAATCCTCTGGAGTAGAGTCGATTAGATAAGGCATTTCAAGACCCTTGGTTCCTAAAACGGCGCTACTGATTATGGCCGCCAACACTGGAAATTTATAAACTTCAATTACAATCTAACTAGGTGCAATATTTAAGGAGGCTTAGAATAATCTATTCTGATCGTACACCACGCAAAGCCTTCAAAGTATTTTCCTGCCTCAGGGACTCGTTCGCATATTAAGCAGATGAGAAACGCTGTGTCATTCCTGGTGTTTAACAATGACTTTGAGGCACAATGGTCCAACTGTTGAACAAATCGAGTCAACAGAATTCTACCCATAACAATAGCAAATCACTTTATCAAAAAACCGAATTCATCTGCAGATATCAAACGATTGTTTTATCTTTGGTGCTGCATACTGGAAAGAATCCTTTTCTAAAATCGGAGCATTGTTGTTGGTAGTTTCATTGTCACCGGAATGAGTATTATGATAGGCAGGGTCTGCATTGATTCCGAAATAGGAATGTAAGAAGTCACTAGTCGTTACCAAGATTCTATTGGTAGGATCTGCAATAGCCAGTTTCAACAGAACAGGATCGAGGACAGGCACAACTAACAGACGATTGCCTAAGGCAAAAATTGATCGTAGCATTACATATTATTATCATTTGCATTAAGGTGTCATTTTAAAACTCATTATCCAACTAACGAATGACAGGTGACACATCGCAGCAGAATTTTAGCAATGTTAAAATGCTAATGTATCCCTCCGTATGTGATCCGTCACTGAAATATTTGCTTAAAGTTCGTGGAAGCAAGCTTTTCTCTAGTGCTGTTACCAGCACACTATCCGGAACCATAATGGTAAGTTGACTAGAAGGTTTCATCAGGCGAGTGGTCAGTGGACACTTTCTCTGAGTAATGAGCGGTCGACCTGTTTTGGGTAATTTCTGAAATCGTTGCTGCTGCCGTTTCTCCATAACGCTTTCAAGCCAAACACCCAGAATACTGGATATAGAAGCTTGTGCAAGAGGGTGACCTTCCACTATTGCTAAACCTACAGTAATCATTTCATGCCACCTTATAATGCTGATGCAACAAAGTAGCAATCTATGGGGCATTCTGAAACATTGTTTTGCTGACCAAGAACGGTGAAGCAATAAGCCAATCTTTTCGTATCGACCACATCCTTGAGCGAAGACTCCATATAAATCCCTCTCTGAAGCCTTTGCATAACCTTATCAAAAAGCTGCTGGGAATACGGTAAGCGTATAAAGCTTGTGGCCAGCACCAAAACGATATTTGCAACAATGTCCACATTATCATAAATGAATACATCCTTGGCTATCTTCTCATAATACATCCACAGCACCCATATACGGTCCTCCAGCTTTATAGCCGTCTCATCTCTAACAAGCAGCGAATGTATTCGCTTTAAACAGAATCTGGATGTCCATCCCGGACCTTGCACAGAATTCTCCAAAATCAGCGTGTTGGGGTCGGGAACCTTGTGTACGTACACAAAAGGTGCCTTTGGCTCTGCGATGACAGTCTTCGGCTCCCTATTTAACAAATGTCTTTTAGGATAGCCTTTGAAAGGTTCTTTCCTTACGGCAAGCTCCACAGGCAAGCCATTTATTGTTTCGGGAGGTTTGCATATTGGTTCAGAACTGGCTTTGTATTGCGGCTTAGAGTTATACTGGGGACAGGTACAACAATTATTTGATGGAGGTGCGCTATACGTGTGCACGCCACAACAGAAGCTTTGGTAGTTGGTTGGATCTGTTTTGTCGCACATTTTTTGCAAGTTGCTTTTGCATTGAATATGGAAGTAAATTTGAAGTCGTGGATTGGGGGGGTTATTTTGAACAGAATGCAGGTTTGGAAGCATCCGAATGTAACCCTTTGAAAATGCATAAAATAACAAAGCGCCCATGGTAATGTTTGGAGGGCAAAGATTACGAACAGGAGCATGCATGCATGGCCATTGTCCAAGGATGCGAAGATGCGATGATGGGGTAGATTGAGGTGGACAAGTGGGGAAACGCGAGACGCGAATGTTTCATTTAGCGTTGTTCATTTTGGTGGTTCATAAAGCCGCTATCTATGCATTCCTTTGTTTTCGGAGTCACGTTTCTTTTCATGAATTCACGTTTGCGAATGACATCTATCAATACGTCAAATTTGGATGATTCGGTATCATCAGTTTACTTGAAAAGTTTGAAAAGTACATTTTAGTAGTTTGTGATAATCGTTCTACAGCTAATTCTGGCCCTTGGAAAGTATCACGTACTCATTCCTTTTGAACTTTTGTGCGAATCCAGAGAGCTAAGTCCTAAGTGTAAATAGTTTGAGGCATGGCGGAAGAACTTGCGTTGCCGTTGGTCATGATTGAAAAAGGAACATCGGATTTAGAGAAAACGGAAGTTGGTGCAGTAGCTGCTAAAGAGAGCCAACCGGATACTGATATCTTAGAGGGTGGTGCACTTGCTTCAAAACCTTTGGAGTCTAACGATGGCGCGGACATATCTAAGGATCTTGCAGGTTAGTTTTTAATCTTTACACAAACCCAATTTATATTGCTTGCAATGTTCCCGTTGTTATCAAGTATCATAACTGATTTTTCTTTGCTATGCGAATTCAGACTCAGAAAATGTGGATATGAAAGCCGAGCTCGCCTCTGAGACCACTAACGAAGGGGATCGCATGGACATTGATGAAGTGACCAAAGAGGATACCAAAGAAGACGCTGTAGCAGCCTGTGGAAGTAGCAGTGATGAAAAGCCGTCATCCGCCGTGGAACCACCAGAGCCGAATGACAATGAAAACGCAAAGCCTGCAAATGAGTCTGCTCCAAACGAGCCTGAACCAATGATAAATGGAGACAGTGGTCCACAAACCCCCGATCAAGAACTGTCATCTTCTAAAGCTGATGGAATGAACACGGACAACGCAGAAAGTTCTGATCCCAAGAATGCTAATGCGGAAGAAAGCGATGATGATTGCCAGATCATTTCTGAATCGCCATCCCCATCGTCCTCAAAGTCATTTAAGCAGAAGCGGGTTGAAGATTTCATGCAATTGTCAACTGAGAAGTTCAAGCAAAGTCCATCCTACAAGCATGACCTGCCCTGCTGGGTTGACAAGTTTGAGAAATTGTTCGAGTACATTAAGACAGAAGATCCTTCCAATTCCAAAAAACGTAAAACAAGTCAGAAGCCGGTTTACCTATTTCGCTGTAAGCACTGTGTTGGACAAATGGGGACAAAGCGGCTGTGCATCAGCGGAGTGGGAGGATTCATGGTTCACCTAAACAAGGTAAGAAAAGTGGATGAAGGATGAGACAAAGAAGACGATTAAAGTACCACATTGTTACAAAATTATGCTTTAAGATTTTATGTGTTTTTGTTTTTTGCAGTTACACGCTACTCACTATGCAAAAATGATTAAGGAAAATCCTGGATATGCTCTAAAAAAGAAGATGAAGAAAAAGTGCTGAACGTTTCAATCCTAATTTTTAAGAGGCTTGTTAATGGTTGTAGCTTTTTGTTATATCATTGATATAATTCTATATTTGTTGATTTTCCGTTCAAACCTTATTTGGTGACATTATATTACTTCAATGCTTCAGTATTACTCTGTATTTTGAAAGGACAAATGTTCTAATGTGTAATTAAGGAGTATTTCAATAAACTTTAAAACTTGTATTTGATATTGCGGGAACTTTCTTTATTTTTTGCGGTAGAAGAAGACTACTAAACCACACAATACACTTTGGCAGTAGTCCTTGGTTTAGATTTTGGTATGCATTCGTCACTTTTGTCCTCCTCATTACTAGCAGTTACCTCATCGTTTTTTGTTACTCTTTATTGATTTGAAGTTTCAATGGACTTTTCCCTTCATCTCTTGATTGAATGTAGAGATACCGTTAGAAATGAGCACTGTTAAAACCAGTGCCCTGCTTCTGTAATTTTGGTTTCAATAATAATCATTAGGAATTTTATGCCTAGTCATTTGGATATCCCACACAGAATGACCATCGTTGTCAACAATGCACGCACATGGCCGGGGTTGATATACGGCAAGATAACACTTTACGCATATTCAGTGACATCTCTAGAGACACTCATCATCCTACGTTTTATTTTGATGGAGTGTGTGACTATTTGTGTAGATTAAATCAACTGTATAATTTCAATTTCGAAGGCATTTGAAAAACTTGATGTTTTATGATGAGGATGCCCTTGCATTGAACTAAACTTTGTTGATAGCACTAGCACTAGTACATTCAATTACTGTAGCATTCATGCTTTTTGACACAGTAGTGCAGTTGCAATGAATGTAAAAAGTATGTACGTTGTTTTGTTTGTATTTTTTCAATAATGCCAAAACTCAACGGTAACATATTTTGTAACACAATTTATTGTTTCAGAGTCATTTTTCAATCGTACAATCATAATAGCAATAGCCAACTCACCCTCCTCCCTCTCCGCCGCACTGCACGTTGCCGACTTTTCATTGTTGAGAGCGGTTGGTTGTTGTTTAAAAGGTAAATTGTTGGTGATGCTGCTAGAATTATGCTATAGTCATTCATCATTTTTATTACTGCTGTGAAAACAGTTCTTTACAACTCAATAGTACATATGTATACAATCCAAATTAATTATTTATTATAGTTCGTATTTATTTTTAATTTCATGGTAGTCGTATTGGTACACTACTGTTATGTAGCACAAAAAACCTCATCAGATCATATAACCAATGCTTTAAAATTCCGTACATTTATAGAGTGTTTTTTAAATCTAAAAATTCTACACAAGTACGTTTCAAAATTTTGAATAATAATTGTACTTACACATACATTTTAGAATCTAAAACATTGATAAGCCTAAAACGTGTTATCATTAGTAATGTTCATTATAAGGGATAACAACAACCTCGGTATCAAACATAGTTTTCCATAGAATAATTACAGCATTCACACTTTTTTCATCTTACGCATCACTATATGCGTATTCACATTATTGAAATTATTGTATTATTAGGTAGAAACAGTAAGACATTTACAATTTAAAGCCAACAGAAACTCTTCTTTAGGTTTAGTATACACATGTATTTTATAATATCATATTGGTTATCATGTATGTTCAACTTTTAAAAATTACACGAGTCAACAGATTACAGTTCAATATAATTAACTAATACGTTAGCTTACTTGCTGGCAGGCTTCTTTCGTACCTTTTTTAATTTTTTGTAGCACACTTTCATCCAGCGCTCTGAGAAATAGCTTATTATTTTGTAGTGCATAATTAGGGTATGTACCATAACATATATTAACAAGTAATATTATGCAAGTTTCCTTCATTCTAGCATTAAACTAACTACTGTTACTTTTTATTGTTTAGAAAATCTATTACTCTGCTTATTTCAACTTTGCAAATATACAAAACGATACGAATACTGAGTAAAGTAAATCTGCATGTTACAAAAATGTATAGCTTTAAACATGCTTAAATTCGAGGTAGTCAAATCCAACATCCAATTAATCCAATACGACGCCTGAAAATTGGGAAGTACTGTAGGTGGTTAGGTATAGGTAAAATGGTAATATCTCCGTCTAAAATTCTCCATTTTAAAAATAAAATTACTTGGAAATTCAATATAAATTAAAAACTTGAGTATGTATACCTACTCATCGTATGCTATATAGCAGTTTTTACTCTGATAAATACCTGCAGTTTTACAAGAATAAAAGATGATTCATCTTAATATTATATTTCTCTTCCTTTCATAAATACTTACTATTGTAATATTGAAAACTTTTGAAAATGTTAAACAGTATAATAAGTTAAGAACATAATCGCATTACACTATCTTTAAAAATAGAAAATACACTTTACACTGATTACATGCTATCTATGTTATATGTATGAAGTGGGTATAATTACGAGAAGCCTCTTTTACAATAATGTTCCTTTTCCTGAATTAAGAAACAGACTAGACTTTTGTTAAAACTTTCGCGTTTCATTGATAATTTGAATTAATCGAAAAGATACCCTATTTACAGCAATGCAATATCATCATGATGACGCATGGCACAGCATTTTATGCCGGTAATGCTTCCTGAGAGCTATAGAATAATGCGATGATAGATTTAAAAATTGTAAAGCAATTGGCTATTAATATAAACTAGACGTACTACATATAATAGGATAGGATCATAGCGTAGTTCTACACTACTTTATTTTCCTAATTAGAAAACTCCCGTTTGTAAGTCAGTCAAAAATGAAATGCGTACTATTACCATTTCCATATTATTACTTACGCTTTTACAAATCTATTCTTCTACAAAAACTTTTGGTTGTCAAAATGTTTACCTTTATACCTACTCACCGATTATATAAAAATCCTAACAACTACTCCATTATAATATCCTACGTTAATAATTGTACTTCAAGTAGTAGCAGTAGTAGATTTGCTAGTATGAATAAATCCATCTCTTGAAAATTGTATACTTTGGTTACAATAAAATCTTCAATATCATCATCCTCCCTCATAGTAGCAGTTCTTCATTCGTAACATTTTTTCATTATAGTAGAGTACTGCTGAAGTGGGCTATTTTCAGCAAGGGGGACAGATATGCAGAGTAATGGAAGCATATTTAAGTCATCTTATCATCTTTTCAATAGTCATCCTCACAGAAGGGAGTACCGGTAGCAACAGCGATTTTCGACAATGGCAGTCTTCTTCTCTCAATTCGGACAAGGTCGATGCAGCCTACAAAGCCTTGGTGGAACTCCGGGGGTATCTCCCCAGCCAAGACTGATGAGGCTACGCCACCTTTAACATGAGCACAAAAGTGATTGAACGATCGTATAGTGAATGATACGAAGTTTGTAATTACGAGCATGTAATATGTATGCAATTTCATTTTCATAATCTAGTCGAATCTAGTGGTTCCAATCTATTCAACCAAAGTGCCACAAATGAAACAAAAGGAATAAAACAAGCGTCTTACCTATCCAATATCTTCCATCGGACACTAGAACGTTACTGCCAACAGGTGCCGTTGCTCTATGAGGTTTTGAACCGTCTACCTGCAATACTATCAGTCTCCTTCTTCTGGCAACCAAAAGTTGATGCCAGCGACCGTCTGTAACTTTAACCTGAGTGTTCAGAGAAAAAGTAATAAACAATAACTTTTTATGTGAGGAAGAAGGATATATTATTACTTAAACAAGGCTTGGGGGAATATAATTTTGCTCAGCATAGGGCTCTTGAAATTTAAAATGCTTTTATATTGTACCTTGGAGCGAATAACAACGGGTCTCCTATTTTTAGTAGAGCCCAAGTCAATACGAAGTTCCGGATACCCGTCAACAATGAATACACCAAGATAGCCTTTTCTGCTTTCGGAATCGCCGTGAGGACTTTTTCCTGTCCAGAGGATTACTCCAGGCGCCTCACTTGTGGTGCGGAAGACAATCTCAATTCGGTTCCGTCTTTGTGCCTTTACCCTAAAAGCGAGCATTTAGTTTAAGCATTTAATTCCAGTGAACATTATGTATCCATACCCTGTTCACGCAAAAAAAAACTTTTATTGGTGCTGAACGAAAAATCTTATCAGAGATCAAATAAAAAAGAATTCACTCGCAAGAGGATAAATGTTATAAAAAGGAAGAAAGGATTTTCAAGAGTATTCAAGTTAAAATCATGTCAAGGATTAATTAGAAGCGGACCAAGAAGACACAATAAGGCAAGAAAAAACAACAGAATCCCACGTAAAGCAATAAAAATACCCCTTTTCATCCCATTAGAAAGTAAAAAGATAGCAACAAAGAAACTTGAAAGCCTATTGAAAAACTTTTCAAATCAATACACTTGATATCATCGGTATTATCTCATCACTGAAGGCAAGAAAAGTAAGCGAGCAACGAGGCAAAATTTGGTTTTATTATTATTTTTTTGTAAAGCCCATCAAAGCAAACCTTTCTGTTATTTCATCCTCAAGTAGAGGAATAAATTCTTCGTCATCATCAACAAAGTCAACGTCATCCTCTGCATCTTCATCGCCATCTTCTTGACTCGCCCCGATGGGCTCGTTTACGTCAATCTCGTAAGCACTACTGCTGCTGCTGCTATTGTTAGTTTCAGATTCCCCAGACTCGGCAAATAGCTCGTCGAGATGTGAGTCAAAGTTCTCATTGTAAAAGTCGTCGTATTCGGAAAAGTTGAAAGACTCACTGAGCACAGGTTATAAAGAGGGTTTTTGCAGAAAAGTTATACAAGTGGAGTAGAGTGGCAGCGTAAAGAAATTAGAGAAAAGAAACAAGACACACAGAGAGAATGAGTAGAAATCGAGGAAAATTGTCCCACATCATCATAATATATTATCGTACAATGCCATGTAATTTGCGTTATGGCTTTTGTAGTAATAGTCTCTATTTTACAGAAAAAACCATGTAAAAATATTGTATGCTAGAAGAAAGTGCAACTACAAAGAAACTTACTGTTTGGCGATTTTGCGTGGAAACTTGAGGAAGTTTTGCCCGTCAAATCTGACTGGACCAGGAATTTCTTTTCCTGCAAAAGAAAGTGAAAGTAGCATTTAGGCAATGTTTTTTCACCATCATTTCGGCATTTTCGTTTATCTCCGTGAAGAAATCAGAAAGGGTCATTGCCTTGCAAGCAAGGAAATGATGACGATATAGAGAAAAGTGGTAGTAATATCAAGAAAACTTACGATTTTCGCACGACTTTCCAGAGTACTGCGACGGGCAGAGACAGATGAAACTTTCCAGCCTGTCGGAACAACGCAAAGAAAGACACATTATTGCAGATTCTAGTCAGCAAACCCTCATATTCTTGAAACGAAATTTGCTTAAAAAGTGGCTACTTATGAAGGCAACACACATAGCCGAGTAAAGTATGAAGAGTCAAGTCGACCTTTTTTTTCTCTTTTCGAGATCTCGTTTTTTTACGTACCGTGGAAAACAAGTGCCTCCGTTACTACACGGATGAGAAACGCTGCTTCCACACGGCGGTCCCTCATAACGATGCACTAATCGTTCCTCCAATGCATTACTGATATCCCTATAGTAAGTCTCCCCGTTGATTTTGACAAATTGCAGGGCTCCATCAAATGGAACTAAAATGCCAAGTTCCCTATGCACCATGTTCATATCCCTGTGTGATAACAATAATATCCCAGTGTAATAATCCTTCTGGTTATTGGGTTCATCCAATTTAACGAAGGGAAAATAAATGACTATCATCGTTTAAAAGTTGAAAAATAAGAGGCTCATTCATAAGAATACTAAATCCTTTGATTCACTCGTGATGCAGTTAATTTACTCTATATTGTTACTCACCTAATACCACCTATGTATAATGGAAGCTCTAAATTAAGTTCGGATAGCGTTGGTGGAGATTTTGATGTCATTGGAGGATGTCCATCAATCTGAAGTCGGCCTTCTCTACCTTCTCGAGAAGCAACTATCCAGTGCCACTTATTCAGGGAAATGGGTTGATGCCATCTGCAAGTAAAGGCGAAAAAAATAATAATTGAAAGGAAATTGACCATTTATTTGGCTATTGAAAAAAATCTTTATTTTTCAGGTCAATTGCCTTAGGTTTGAGTGCACTTACGTTATGTTTCCTATACCAGAGCCAAGGTCGAATAAGAACTGGATATGAGACTGACTAATGAGAAGTGCGACAAAATCTCCTTTCCCCATTTCTTGACCGTTGTAAAGTATGAGACCATTAGGGGAGCGGATCATTAACCACATTTCGATATTAACATGTCTCGCTCCGTTTTCAATCTTGTGGAGCTCCAAGTAGGAAAATCCTCGAAAGTCCAGCATTGCCCCAGTTTCCCGAATTACGTTGGCTTTCGTCTCACAATGTAAGCCTATTAGATAAAAGAGGGATTAAATTTGGTAGGGTAAGCTGTGCCAGGATTAAGGCTTCCTGTACTCATCTGCTTTCACTGACTTTAGCGTTTTATTTATTTGTAGCAATTAAAATGGACTAGGCCATTTACCTGCGTCAAGAGGATGACATACACATCTGTATCCAGACGCACTGCCATGGTCTGCCCAGCAAATTCCATTATTTTGACAAGGGTTTTTCTGGCAAGGATTCCCATGGGCGGCAATCCCTCCTTTGTCCGGATGATGATGGGATGAAGAGTACGTTGTAAAGTTGTGGAGGGAGGATGCACTAGATGAGATCCCGTGACGATGACTGTGGGATTTCTCTCTGATCCCGTGATACTCATCAGGCTCGTTAGGAACATACATTGGGGTTGTAGTCAGGCGATGAGACAGGCTTACCACAGGACATTGTGAAACCTCGTGGAATGCGCTAATTAAGGGGTCCTTGTCATCGAATTCTATTGGCCGCCGACCCACTTTAAGACGGTTGATGCAACCCACAAATCCCTCGGATGTACCAACCGTTTCCCAAATTCTGTACGAAAAAGAGTAAAACAAGAAAAACGGATTTAAATCAGAAAAACCAATGAAATCTTGCTTCAATAATAAATTGAAACTACTTTGTTTGGTACATTTTAAGTGCAAAAATGGGGAAACATGTTACACAAGCACTTTTACGATTTTTTTATTTTTACGACATACTTTGTGGAGTTGAGTGGAATGTATCCCATATAACCCCCATGGTCCAAGTTCAGTGACTTCATTGATCCTGGTGAGGTTCCTTTCACATCCTCCTCTCCATCAACACGAAGAAGACCATCACGATTGTATCTCTTTGCCATGATGTGGTACGTTGAGCCTGAAACAAGTCGACTTGCCGATCGCAAGATTGCCGGTCCATCTCCAAGATCGTATCGGAATTCAACATATCTGTGAAAACCCAAGACATTATTTTTTCTTCCATTCCCTATTAGTTTATAAAAAGGTTTCCAGCAGCGAGTGGAAGCTATCTCATCAGTTCAAAAGTTCAACAGGGCTTTTTATAGGCTGCTGCTGTTGATGGAATGAAAAAATAACCGAACGGAAAAAGAATGGACGACGGACACAAGGAAAAGAATAATGGCATTCCAAAAGTTGGTCCGCGTTACGTAGTACGTAATACGTACTGCAGTTTACATTTGTGTACAGAATGCTTTTAAAACGGAAGACTATATTATATACTATACAAGCGTCCTTTGGTTCAACAAAGGAGAGGCATAAACATAAAAAAGCATGCCACACAGTAGACCAGGGCGAGCGAGGTATAAAAACAGAAGAATTCTTTTTCAGCAACTTACCCATCAATCAATGCAAGGGACAAGAAGTCACCAGACCCGTTGGCGTGTTGCGAGGAGAATATTATTACTCCGTGGGCGTAGTTAATATACGGGATGATTTCAAGCTCCAAGCTCAGTTTGTGGTATCCGGCCAACTTTCCCAGGCGAATTGTTGAACGTCCGTGCAAAAACGGGGAGGGATACTCTGTGGATAGATTTTTTAATTAAAAATTTACAATAATAAAAAAACAAAAAGGATTTAATGAAAAAACTTGAGAGAGGAAACGTGAGCTAAAGTTTTCATTTATGGAAAGCTATAGAGTAGGATACGGGAACTCTAAATATGTCTACTTGATGGCGCTGTGTTTACCAAAACCATGCTTTAACTTCCCTTTTCATGTATTCTGACAGAACTTTTTGAAAGGATTTCGTTATTTTCTTAAGCTGGGATTAAGGCGTCATTACATCTGGTATATATCATTATGGCATTGAGTTATTTTTGGCATTGGAATATTTTTTAATGATTACCTCTTTTGAAACAATTTTCTCCCAGATTGGAAGAGCCCAGCGGACACATGCAGGAATATGAGCCATTTCTGTGGTCAAAACAAGTGGAGCCGTCCTCGCAGAGATCATCGCGTTTTCCACAGCTTGTGGCACCAGAAAGGTGTGAATCTACAAATAGCATATACAGAACATCTTACGTTTTGTTTCTTGTGAGGATTTAGGTATTCCATGATGCACTTTATTGTAACTGTGTGAAAGAGAAAATATGTGGAGCTGCTGAATAATGTTCGAATTTCTAATAGAGTGCCGGAAAATCAAAAATGATCAAGGCAAAACTTGGAGAGAGAAAGCATGTCGACCCAAATATATCATAATATTCTTTGCATTTCCTTTCCTGGAAATGGATTTGATGCACATATGGAAGGACTGCTACTTTCTATTCCATTCTTTTTTCATTTTCTGGCTCACTTGATCGTCCAAAGCATTACACAAATTTATGTATTGGTAAAAAAGAAAGTCTCACATCATCGCATTTCTAATACTTTTGTATGTATGTCTACATTTACAATTCAAAATGAAGAGAAAATTTCTCCAACGAATCCATGAATCAGATTTATTCCAAGATGGAATTTAGAACAAGGCAATTTAGAGCATCGGCGGCGCTGGTGGTGTGATACATGTTTGTTGATTTGGTATTGACAGCTATACATAAAAGTGTATTCAGTAGCAATGCCTGCAAGCGGCAGGTGGAGAATGGAGAATGTTATTAAATTCTCATTTTTTGTTTCTTTTCATATCTTCGCCTAAAATTTATATTGCCAATTTTACCGTTTAGCTGAAAAATAAGATTTTTCATGCTCAGCATCATTATAATGACTCATAGAAAACTTTGCACACAAATGATTCACTTTGCATGGGTTAGCACTTTACATGAACAATTCGCATTTTTATTAATACTATCATATTTTATGTTAAAAAATAACAAAGATGGGTTTTAAAATCTTTGAAATATAATATGCGGAAATGCTTGTTCAGTAAAGTTGGAGAGAGGAAAGTACCGAAGAACGAATGCATAAAGAAGGTAGCATGAATCCGTAAAGATATTATACTCATGAATAACATTTTTTCATTCTATCTACCCTACATAATAATACAGTTAAAATGAGGGATACGTCATATTATTTTGGTTTTGTGTAGCAAAGCCCACAAGACAGTTTCCGGGAGTCCTTGCAGGCACTAAAATTCCATTGATGCTAGTTCAAGCATGAGATCAGAAAGCAAAAATATTATGATGCTGTTGCAAGAGCCTCTTGTTTCACAGTTTCAATCTTGAGTAGTTTTCTACTTCACTTTTTATATATTATCTCTTCATCATACTACAAACATATGGGATAACAGTATTATATCAGTGTGATTCAATACATAGCGCTTAGAATAGAATTTCTCCAGGAAAATATACTTCAAAATGCATATGCACACTTTCGAACCACTACTACAACGGCAGAATAATATTGTTATTGCATGAAAGATCAACAACATTTTCAAAAAAAAATACAAGCCAAAAAACCTTAGATAGGGCTTGTTCGCCTAGCGTACAATGCAACAGAGTTTTAGAATTGGTAGATATAATGCTCTTTCATCTGTGAGGTTTCTTTCCATTAGCAGTACATTTTACTTTATACGGTAGAAAGGAAACCGAAAATCCCTTGGATTACAGGGCAAAAGCTTTTCTTTCTACTTTTGCCACAACATGCAACTATATTTTTAGAAATAAATGAAAAAAACTCGACATTTTTTTGTATTCCTTCTGCCATGCCTCTGCCGGATAACATGAAAATATGTATATGCGTCAAAGAGCCTTTTACTACAAAAAACTTGCTACACAACCGGAAGAAGATGGATGATGATTTATCAGAAAGGAAAGGTCTCGTGTGCGTTTTGCTTTTTACTCGTCTCATCTTCCTCCTCCACATTCTTTGTAATACAAAAGCTCAACAGTTATATTGCATTTTTTCTAAAGAGAAATAAAGGTTATCCGTCGAAACGTGTAGCGGTAGTTGTGTTTCGTTTTTTAAAAAACGCATTTTTATGTTATTCTTTTATAATTCGCTTTCACTTACGGATGGGTTTACACTGGATTCGTTCCGAGTCCTCGAAGTAACCCTCTCTGCAAATACACCAGCCTCCCAGACACAAGCTATGTGCCGTGACGCAATCCGTTGACCACTGGCACGAATCTCCCAAGTAGCTTCGCATCTGTAGTGTAACAAAACACACACACATCATAAAAGAATTCCCGTAGATAAAAAAGAATCAAGCAGAAAAAAAACGTATAACAACGATCTCAAAACATAAGTCCTTTTTACATGCTTTCCTTTTTTCCTTTACATCTGTCGCATATCAAAAAGAAAGTAAAAAATGTTATGGGAGAAAAGTAGGGGATAAGATGACGAGTGTAGAGGATGATGAGGATTCCTTCTTAGATTTTATGAGCTCTATCAAATCAAAATTTAGACTCAGGAAAACAGGACAGTTTTCATTTGGTTGCTTTTATGCGTTATATATAGCTCCATATATAGCCAGCGTGATTGAGTACCTTTTCTACCGCTTTAGGTTCACCCATTCCAATCTCATTACTTGGATTTTAAAAGCAAGTTTTCACGGTTGCAGGATATCCAATTTGGAATCATTTTCCCTTCTTTTAGTAGACCAATGACTGGGAATAGTAGTAAACTTGACATCATTCTACCGTAAGTTAGTACTCACACTCTGCTGTCTAGAGTAAAAACGAAAATCTACACGTTGAAGCGTAATTTTTTAAAACATAAACTGAGTTGCAGATAACTCCTTCCTTGCAAAAATGCGAGTTGAAAGGGTTTTACACATATATCCCTCCTGTCAGACTGAAAACAGGGAAATAATCTATTCCCATTTTTGAAGCTGTCACTAATGTTCACTCACATTCCATCATGAAAATGTTTCTATCTGGTTTCCATTCTAAGACAAAAATTTGCTACTGAGAAATATACGTACCTATACCTTTATACCTTTTTGTGTAAAGGGAAAGGATTTGAGGATATTGATGTGCGTACATATATTTTCTGTTTCCCTTGCTAGTTAGTGGTACTTTTTTGCACGTATGGGTTATCCATTAGAGAAAACAGGGTTATTACATCACATCATGCCTTCTGATTCCAACAACGAGGATGATGATATTAGGCTAAGCTGGTGCGTTTCACGTTCCAATCAAACAAAGCCTTCAAAGAATCTTTGATCTTGAAAGAGAGAAAATACCACCACAACTCTTGGTCTTTGTGCAAGCGTGTAACTGTTAAGATGCTCTTGTGTGTGTATATATAAACCTTACTACATACATCCCTTTGTTGCTGATGCAGCAAAAATACAAGTCGACGACAACTTAGACGAAATCAAAGTTGTCAACATTCTTTTCTTGTTGAGCAACCAGAAAACAGATAGATTGGGCTAGGAGATACCCGAGAGAAAGCAAAAGAGAAACACATGTTCCATCATGTTGTCCTATCTGTTTTCCTCGTGCTTTCACTTTTCTTTCTCTCTGTCTTGTAGAGATTTTTTGGGCAAACACTGGGAAAACGTGAGAGAAAACATGGATAAGCAAAGAAATTGGGAGCAGAAAAAAGGTTATAGGAAATGCAACGACCTATAATATTCATCGACATAAATAAGAAGTATCTTATTATGGCTGCGGGTGTGCTGCTAATAGGAAACTACGCGCTTGTTAGAGGGTGACGTATAAACGGCTAAAGGAATTTCTTTAGTCTGAAGGTTGATAATATAAGACGTAAAAAGGTGTACATAATCAAGTTACAGCTATACGCATCACAAATTATACCCGATTCTCTGTAGTTGGATCGGATAGAGACTCTGTTGGAAAGAATGAAGGATGCAGGTTTGTATATAGGGGTATGGGACGAGGACATATTTTTAGGTTAAGTTCGTATCGGTAAGTAATCTAGGAACAGTACGCTCTTTTATCTGACCAGACCTGAATGGTGGCTGAGGTGGGAGATCGATGACTGTAGAAATTCTTGTGGAAGTTGTCGTGGTATTTGGGCTGTGGTGGTAGATGCCGAGTTGATTTCATGCCTGAGGAACCAAACCCAGTTCCCATTTGATCTCGCCATATTTCTCCATTACTTCTGCCTGATTCACCCAATCCAATCAGATCCACTCCATCGTCTCCAGGTTCCGTGTAGTGGACTCCGGTCCAACGACGAATTGGACTTTCTGTTCCACCGCCACTAGAGTCACCTGTGCCTGTGTATGAAGTGTAGGAGTTTGAACAATATAAAATATGAATGAGCCTGATGAATTTCTCTTAACATGAAACCGCAGCACAGAGATAGGCCTTTTAAATTATGTGTTGATCCATGAAAATATGCTGCACTAAATAAACTCATTTTCAACGAGGCGGTTCAACACTACGCATTTTTCACTTACTTGCTGCAGCACAAGGTCCCTTGTGAACCACCCAGATTGGCTTCTGGGCCTGACAGGACTCTAGCGTCACAAGGCAATCTGAATCGTACGTGCGACCATCACTGGCACAAACCTCCTGTTTCAATTTTACAAATATGGTTTCGTTAAAATGCACGAACTATATTGAAAATTAAAGAATTTCTTAAGCAGTTTTAGAGTATAAAGCCAATCAGTTAAGCATTCTTGGGACAAATTCTGAATCTGAATGAACTTTCCAAGTTGGAAAGTATGTCATATGGAAATAGGATGACAGAAAAGATGCAGATCACGTACTCATACAAAATGGGGAAATGTCCTGCTCAATATTTGAAACTTCATTTATTCAAACCCTGCATCATCATAAAGTTCTTCTTTAGAACAAAAAAGAGTAAGGGTATAGCTCAACCTTTTTTGCAACAATTGCGAAAAAGGAATGCAGACAAAAATGGGTAATGTGTATACACCAAGTGACTTAAGTTTTCCATTATATATGAGCAATCCTTCTAATAAAAAGCTGAAAGAGACAGAATCAAAATTTTGTCCTGATATTTGATATTATAAAGACCAGCAAGAAAAGGATTTTTAGCCCTATACTCCGTTCTCAAAATCAACATCCATTGCTACCAACGTAAACTAGTATTAGGATAAACTATCATTAAATTGAAAGTGAGTGAAAGCGGATAAAATGGCATTTACCTCGTTTTCGGTTACATCAGCACAAGCAATGTTGCAAACACACCCGGCCCGGTCACCATCTTGTTCACATTCTGCTCCATAAGTGCAAACAACCTCATCACAACTCCGGCCCAGATTTATGGGATCTGTAAAATTCAATTGAAATCACCATTGGCAGACCACTAAAACATAGTTATAGCATACCTATAAAGATAAGATATAGGTAACTTTATATTTCTTCATTCATGCACATTATATATAGCCCCCACAACGAATAAAAATGAATCAGTGATAGTCTAAAAGAAAGGTGGCTTAAGAATCTATACAATAGCGGCATTTATTGCTTTCTCATTCCATGTACCATAGTCAACCCATGGTGTCTTTTGCTGACACTTCATGTTACTTTGTCAGAAAGCGTGCACGTACAACCTCCTTTTCTCCTTGCTCCCTTGTCTTATGTTGGTAGCTTACAAACTTTCACTTATTCTTCCATGCATGTAAAAAATGTTGAGTGGTTGTTATTATGATTGAATAACGCTCATTCATGTCTTATCTGGATCCAAACTTTTCAAGTCGACGTAGGTACAGAATACGCAGGATATTTATAGTATATATAAAATATTCTAGCGACTAACCACATATTGCATGTTTTATACTTATCCACAAATATATGTGTATTTACTTTATCATCCCTCTATAAATTTCTTCAGCTTTCCCGATTGATTCTCCTAATATGTAATAAATGGTTAGTAATAACGGTCATTCTTTTCAACAATTTTCCTGTCTGACCTAACCAAACTGTCATATATTCAAAAACTATGTGCATTATATAGTTGTATAAAACTTGTTATTAATAAGTCCGTTCAGTTGTAGAATTTATATAAACTTGTATATAAAGTTGCCCACTATGTATGTAGACCTGACTGGACTACATGGTATTAACGGTTATTTCATTCTTTACTGAAAAGAAAGCAAAAACGGGCAACTAGAGCTGACTATTCTTTTTACACATGCAATTTGCTCATCGGCCGGTCACGCTGTAGAAAGTGTGTGCGTTCTATTTGTTGCTTTTCATTTTGATCGTCCATTATACATTAATACAGTAGACTGGAAACAATATAACAATCACGGGCAGGTCAACACTGTAACACTGCCAGGGGAAATATTATTATGCTTACTTGCACATTCATGATTCATATACTCTGGTACAATACTAAAGCGGTCAGTACGGTGTGTAGGACCCGAAATTGTTTGTTGCAAACACGCCCATTTCAAAAGTGCGATTATATTGTTATATTATTGTATAAAAAGGCTAACAACATGCTAGCATTATAATGTCTGGTCCATTAACACAAAACCTAAATCAAAAGGTTTGTACACTTTTCCCTTGAGACAGAGAGCTGGCGAGTTGGCAATACTATTGTACTGTTATAAAACATGGACATTTTCTCTTTTGTTTCTTTTCTCTACGCTTTGATCAAACTGATTCATTTCCCACGTTATACTTCTGTAATATATAACGTAGCTGCCTCTATGCATGCCATGATAGAGTTGATAAAGTCAAGGATTTTTTATTGTGTTTTAGATAGGACAAAATCACGCTTTATTTCTTATGTCTGATGTAAAATTGCAAAAAAAATCGCTATGTAATTATTTATAGAACTGAAAAATTGCGAAGGAAAAATGGCTTTTTAAAAGTCATGTTTCAGAAATTACTTCGGTTTTGCTTCTAAGAATATGTACTTGCGTTTTTTCATGTTTCACAGTCCATTATACGTGTTGTTTGCCATTTGCGTTTGCCGGCCTTATCGCGGTCTACTAGCAAACCTTGGCACTTCAATTTCGCTAAACCAAGCTTCTACAGCTAGACCCATTCAAAAATTTCTTGTTTATCTTTAGCTACTGCTATTCATATGAAGGCTAACAAAGCTACGTTTCCATTGTGTCAGTCAGCATCATGAAATAGTCCCACGCACCGTTTTGTTATCGTATTTACTTTGCAAAATAGTTCCGGAATGACCACAAAAAGACTCTGTGTTTAATTGGTACACAAAGTTTCGGTAATATTAGACTCGCTGAATGAATTGCATTGTTCTGTGCTCATTTTGCACAACGAAATATGTCGTTACAATTTTTTACGCCAGGACTAACTTTTCCTGGAATTCCAGGGTAACCGTTACAACCAAAATGTCATGCGTAACATGGAAGCAATGTTACTTTCTCCATAACAGTATTCAATGTACCTCTCTCTAAATAACATAAATTAAAGTAAAGTATACGACAGATTCATGGATACACATATTTATTTAATATTCCATAATGTTTAAAGGCTGCATGGCTGTTGTAAATTCCTACTGTACACCGATTAAAATTATTGTATGATAAGAACCTTATCCTAGCATTCACATCTAACTGAGTTTATCCAAAACTTTTCCATTTTAAACATAACAAAATATTTTTTCTATGATAAAGATTTTTTATAGTACAATTGAATTTGTAATTAGAGTAATTGCTGATGCTCTTCCTCAGGAGAAGATCCAGAACTTGAAGAAAGGGGAGGATTTTCCTCTGGAACAGTTAGTGGAGAGGCTTCTAATCTGCTGCTGATTGCTTGATGATTTTGGCTATTGAAAGAGAAAATACCTATGGTTAGAAATGAGTTTTAATTTCAATTTCAGATTTTCGTAAGCTTTTGGTGGATAGTCTTACATGTACTTTGCGATTTCAAAAGCAAACTGCGAATCCTCGTTTTCCACCGCTATTCTCTTATCAACGGGAATTTTGAAAACAACTCCTTATCCATCTTCTAGCTCTTTAATTTTGATTTCCTTCTGAAAATCCTCCATTTCTGTTCTGACTTCGTCCAAAAACTCTTTCAACTTGCGACTTGTTCCCTTCCCTCTTGTTCCTCCAAAAAATATTTTTGCAATGATGCTCCACAGAAATGGAGAATAGCCAGCTTTCCTCGCTTTAAAAAACTCTTCCGACAGATTCTCAATGGCACTGGTCCAAAACACTGGAGGATCCTCAATTTGCTCCTCTACCGATGGTTTAAAATCCTGAATAAGTTGTCTGTAACAGTGGTCCGCAAGATCTTTTCTACGTGATGGAATTGTACCTCTAACTGACACAACGAGTCCTTTAGCTTTTCGCAAAAATTTTCAGGTTGTAACTTATCTTGCTTACTTTCCAAAAACAGATTCCTAGCCAGCCTTTGGAACTTTTCCAGGAGCTTGGCGTGTATTTCCACAAAGTCGGTTTGCGTGGCACGACAAGTCTTGTCCGAGCAGCCTATGGAGTCATCCAATTGCTTCAGGAGTAACAAAACCAACTCTAATTTTTCATTAACAGCCATTTCCACATTCCGTTTGTGCTCGTCTTTCAGGTGGATCACCAGTGAACAAGTGCCTGCCCCCACGTTCACCTCCAAACAACTGAGCATTCTCGCCACCTGATCCCTGTACGCGTGATAATGCCTTTCTAGCCAGGCCAAGTCCTCTACTCTTCTTATTCTCTCCAGGGACACGGTGCTCATGGGTGGAAGGATTTGAGGGGGAGGTTCTGCAATAGCTTTCCTTAAAAAATAATATAAATTGTTTCTCATTTCGAGTAACTTCTCGCATGCGGGAGCTAGGATCTTCTGGTGGGTTTTTAGGAACTTGAGCGCATCCTCAGCCACCATTGCAAAATGATTGATAATGTTTATCAAAAGCTGCTTCTGACGTTTCCGCTTGCTCTTCGTTTTCCGGTGATCCTGCTGCTGCTGATGTGACAGGGCTTCTCCTACTTGTTTCTGAGAAAGGAGAATTAGGTGGAGGTAGACATTGATAACGCTTTCGAAGGAGCCATGTTTGTTGACACACTTGGCACTGAAAACATTGACGGATGACGATGCAAGGGATTGGGTCGCAGTAACCGAGGGATCCTTTTCCAGCTCTACAAAGAACTGGACAAGATTGTCTAGAAGGTCCGATATTTTAACAGATCTGTCAATAATTTCCTGTTGCCAGTTGGTAGCCACCATATCCTCTGTTTGTTCCGTGTCTGCCATCCACTGTCGAATTTCGGAAGGGGAGGGCTGGTTCATATGAGCAAGGAAACTAGCCGTACTGCTATGAGTGCTAAGATTACTTTCTCCCTCCAAGTCCTCACTATTAAAACTACTACTGCCGAACTGTCGATATTTTCGTCTTTGTTTGTCATTGGAAAAATTACTAAGGTTTTGAGGAACCGGTTTGATTACCTCCTTGGGTTTTAAAGACGCTGTTGGTTGGCTGTTAGTACTGGATGGGGATGAAAAGTCGGCAAACGAAGATACTGCCTTTGCTCCTTGATGTTGTGGTGGTAGTGCCATTCACAAGGGCTATTCCTTGACCGAGAACACTTTGCACCGTAGTTAACACTAACCTAATAAGACCTTTATGCTACATTTATTAAATCAGTAATTATAAATGTTGTAAATAAGCAGGCTACAACTAAGTAAACTCAATACATAATATCTACTAAACGACACTACAATTTCATTTTAAAAAAATG
>CM056168.1:37220256-37237543 GCA_029691765.1 Entomobrya proxima
TTTTTGACCCCCACCCCCCTCTCCGTAACAAATCGTAACGCAAGTACCAAATCCCCCCTCCCCCCTGAGTAACGCATAACGCAGTCCCTTATTTTTACATGGTTTGACTTTATTTTTATTATTTAGCTATTATAAGTTTCGAAATAATATTTATGCATTTTGAAATTTAGTAGAGTAGACTTTTTAATCTTTGCAGTGTCCTACAACTTCCTGATTCCTAACCTTACGTTTCCTGGTTATCGGGCCTTATCTGCTTTCAACACTTTCCACATAGCTAACATTTTACTGTCACATTTCAAGTGGTCCTTTCATGGATGCGTTGTTTTCTATCCATTTTGAATCATTTTGTTTATCGGCTACGTTTTAATAATTATTAAAAGTATTAGGCATAAATATAGGAATTTATTGTAAAAAATATATCCGAAGACAACAACTGATTCACACAAACCTGGCTTAGTTGCCGCCGCGCCGACTGCTTTAAGAACGGCAACAGTGACATTTAGAATACTTATACTGTGTTAAAGTACCATATTTTTTTCTTTTTTAACCCAAAATGGAATGGTCCAACGTTACGTAACGCAATCATAGACCCCCCACCCCCCTCCGTAACGCACCCGTAACGCTATCATCAACCCCCCCACCCCCCTAGGGGTGTTACGTATTTTAGCAATGTCCCCAAAGTCATCATCAACGGCATCATCTCAACTTGTATTAAAGCTCCACTCTAAGAAATCAAGTGAAGTGGGTTTAGTTTACTAGCTGTTGTATTGTGGTGGAGCGGTAAGATTGTTGTTGATGACGGTGCTGGTTGGTGTGGGTGAGTATCAAGCATTGAGTATGTACATAGCACTCATCAACATCATACAATTTTGTAGCTGTAGCTTGTATATAAGCACTGTATCTTTCCTTTGTTCACGGACGATACAACGTTGAAGTGTCTTGGGCCCCCACTTCCGTTTTATATTACTTATTTATAATACACACTGGAAAGCTTAGAGGAACAAAATACTCAGGAATAAAAGATAAAGATATGTTTTGCTATGGCTTCATACCCGCAGTCCTTCGGGCATCCAACAGCTTACTCCGTCTACCCAATTCACTTTCTCTCGGTTATTTTGATTAGCTTTTACTTGCATATATCACTGCTCAAACCAAGCCTTTTTCTTTTGTGTGTATAGTATATCATCCCCGTCATCTTGTGATTATCAAACAACGACAACTGAAACGAGTCATGATATTAATATTTACATGCACATGATCAAGGCATATAGAATAGTATAAGGTAACGTCATCAGAAGATCCTAATATTTCGCGGTCTTTTTTCTATGATCGTTACGTCACGGAGAGTAGACAGATTGCCCCATAACCTTGACAAAGCCAGAACCCTAATGGTTTACCTTTGTTGCCTTGCATCATGATGCTAGTCAACACCAACTATTTCACGGACTATGTGGAGGTGGTCATGCTGGAGGAACGGGATTGCTTGACCGACATCATGATCTTCAACTTTTTGGCCACTTTTCTGCCTAAGGTGTTCGAGAAAGTGGGCACCAGCGACCAAATGTGCAAGGTTCCGCTGACCATCTTGTTGGACATGGAGAGTCTGATGGCTAAGCAAGTGCTGGACATTGAAACGCACGCAATCGGGATTCTCGAGGGTTAGAAAGCCCTGACGTTATTCTACGTTCTGACGGTTCAGCAGACGGGCCCTTGTAAAAATCCACTGCCTAGTCCGGCTCCTTCGGTGCCGCATCTTCAGAAAACGCTGAGAAAGTTTCAAGGTTATTTGGTGGGAGTGATGCAGAGGAGAGTGAGGAAGGAGGATAAGGAACAGGGACCGGAGAAGAAGAAGCGAAGATTGGAGGGGGATGGAGGCAAGGAACAGGAGCCTAAAGCGGGTACAAGTAGTGCAGCAAGTGGGGAAAGCGAGCCTGTCATGTGGCCAGATGTCGAGTTACAGAGAAACTATTTGACTCAGGATTTGATCACAATTGATAGGAGTACGATTGATAATTTGTTGAGGGGGCTGCTAAGTGCGGGGGTGGAGGAGGAGACCCTGGAGGTGGTGGGGAGGAGGAGACACTGGAGGTGGTGGGGAGGAGGAGACGCTGGAGGTGGTGGATGAGGGGAAAGAGACTGAGAAGAAGATGGAGACAAGGAACCTGAGAAGATGGATGAAGATGTGAAGTGAACAAAATGGTGGGGATAAAAAGGAAGGGAACATTACCAAATAGTCAGGATACTTAAAATGGCATTTATAATTTGTAGAATTCAGAGTTGGCTTGTGATGTCTGTGTAAAAATGGATGTTTTTTGTAATAAAGTTTAAAAAATGAAGCATGAGCTACTGGTCTGGTTCTGGTATGACCTCAAGCTTCATTAAATTGCATGCTAGTTACTACATGCTAGTCCTGCTAACTTCTTCCTCCCTCCACCAGTGCTTTCTTCCTTGGTACGCTCCTCCTCCACCTCGACCTATGCTTTATTCTTCGGTGACGTTGCCTCCGGAAATTTCCTTTTTGGTCACTTCCTTTTCTCGTGCTATCTGTTTTGGTCACCTCCTCTTTCCGTGCTATCTGTTTTGGTCACCTCTTTTTTCCGTGCTATCTGTTCTGGTCACCTCCTTTTCCCGTGCTATCTGTTTTGGTCACCTCTTTTTTCCGTGCTATCTGTTCTGGTCACCTCCTTTTCCCGTGCTATCTGTTTTGGTCACCTCCTTTTCCCGTGCTATCTGTTTTGGTCACCTCCTTTTCCCGTGCTATCTGTTTTGGTCACCTCCTCCTCTATCTTCGCTTTCTAAACCTAAACAAAATCCTTCAGATTGGACGAAATACGACTTTAATTGCTTTTAAGTAAGTAATTGATTGATTCGGTTATTAAAACTCTAAGTCTGGGCTTGCCTAGTGCACACGTTTATTTACATCAGCTGGTCTCCCCGTCATCTTGTGATTATCAAACAACGGCAACTGAAACGAGTCATGATATTAATATTTACATGCACATGATCAACTATTCATTAATTTGTCTTGTTTATCATATTCAAACTTTGTTGAAGGAGGTAAAACCTTGCTTTAAAAGGCTTTCAGAAGTATGATACAAAAAGCTCTCATTACAATATATACAGAATATATAAGACCGTGTTCTGTTCACTTCTCTTCGTATTAAAATTTTATTGCGCAAAATATGTTTTGTCTATTATTAGCATATTATTCCGAAAATAATAATAGTGTTATGGTCCATGCTCTTTACTTGCAGCAAATTTGCAGTTTTACACTAATAACTGTGTCTAATATAAAACTCCCCGGCCACTTTTCCCAGATGTAAAACTAACAAAAATAAAAGTTCAAAAGAACTTATGAAAAGCGCTTCAGAGAGAATGGAATAAAAAGCGTTAGGCTGGGAATTGTGAATCAAAATTCCCTTAATAGACTTTGGTACTTTTCCGTTTTTTCTTCTGCCGTAACGCTCACACCAAACTACTTAGTTACCTACTTACTGCGCCTCTTTACTTCTTTCACAAAAGGGTCACAAGTTTTTATTATATACGCACATATCAAACAGGTTTGTCCCATGGAGTGTGGCGCTGGTGTATGCCATGGGCGCATTTCGGGCATGAAACTTCTTATGCTTGTGATTCTGAAACTTGATACTTTCTAGATAGCAGTAGGGTTTACTTTAAAGGCATAATGTATTGTATGCATAACTTCCGCTTCTCCGGTGAACAATAACTACTCACTAGCTCACATTTTATTTGCTAACTACTACGTCTACATTGTGTGCCGTGTATGTGTACCGAAACCTATCTTGTTACAATTTTTCACTTACTTGCTTCCCACACTCCTCCTTTTAAAAAGAGTAGGAAAAAAGTGGGAAACTTTTCCAAAGTAAATGGGCTATATACATAACAATCACCATCATCATGCATGCCTACTATCTTCTCCTTTTGCCGGTGTTCATTTTCTCTAGCTGGCTTGTTCATTGTTTGTTCCCTTTTCTTTTGGCCCAGTCATCATTATCATCTTTATATACAATACCAGTGCATGGAATGTGAGGAAAATGATGATGGTAAACTAAAAGTAATAATAATGGTGAGGCATTATCATCATTTTCGTCATCATAAAATATATTTGCTTCATTGTTAATAAAAGGAAAACTTTTACTTGAAAAAATCTCAAGTTTCAAGCAGCTTCCTTACGTGAGTACGCACAAAGTAGTGTATGACATTAGCATGAACTGAGAAAGGATGTTGGGTGAATATGTGAAGTACTGAGTTTTCTAAAGTTCAGCCAAGCAAGACAAGCTGAAAAAGTATAAAAGGAGTGAAAGCGTAGACACATGAAAGAAAAGTAGGATGTAAAGAAGAGAGGCAGTAAAAAGGTATTACTGAATGCATGGGTAAAAAGTGTAAAATGTGTGCCGAGAGAGTTGTGAGCTTATGATGATGATATCTTTAATAGGCTTTCTTGGTTGCGGATCCCCTCTTGTTTGTGTTGCGTTGTTGATGCTTTTTATGGGCCTAGGATTCTGATTAACGCATTTCAAACACATCATATTATGTAATACCATACAGTGCTTGCACTGCACCTGTACATTAGGTTGCTTCAAAGCATAAAACTTTTCTCATGAAAAACACATTCTTTATTATTAGGTACGATTATGCTTAGACTGGTAACAAGAAATTGGGAAGGTGGTTGAACTTTTATGTATGATGGGGATAAATAAACACAGGTTCCAATACGCATCTTTGTGTTTTGTGAATCTTATTTTTACTGGCATATGGATCATCATGATCAGCACATGCAACTCCCACTCAATTTTTTTCTAAAACATCAACAAAATGTTTACGTAAATTTGCACACACTTCTTCGCACTGTGAAGCATTCATAAAGAATAAAATATTATTGCTAACATCATGTTGTAGTTAGCATTTTTACCAAAGTATCAGGACAAGATATCGAATTTTTTATTCCATTGGTCGTGGCAAAATATTCCGGTAGTTTTTGCAAAAAAGCCACGAGAAACGGCAAACATAAAATATTTACTACTAGTATAGTACTTCATATTCTGATTTCCCATCAAGATCAAATCCCTTTTTTACTATCTTTATCATTCGCCAAAATACGTGTTTATTATGTAAGGCTCTTTGCGTTCACTACATTATTACTACGGCACTAGCAGTTTTATATTTCTTTACAATATTTACTCTAAAAATGTACACAAGAAAGTAATAGACAGATTTCGCCACTTTTTCCTACATCTCTGTAAAGAGAGAAAGATTTGCTCTTTAATATTATGGACTGTGAGTATCTTATTTCTTCCACGCAATATGTATTGCATTACCGCATAATAGCATCATATGCATGCATGAAGGCCACTCTTATTCTGTACACATGCTTTTCCTCAATCCTTTTCTCCTTCAACTGTTTGCTCTGAATAAGTAAAAGTTGTTCTGCAATAACCCATTTAAGACTATATGGTGTTTGGTGGTAGACTGGTGATGCGAATCTGATGATGATGTTCGAACTAGCAGCTCATATGAGAATGATATGTAATGCATGACGATGATGAGGATGATCATAACGATTGTGTTACATTATTATTTGGCAAAATTTGGGCTAGAAGTATGAGCTCTGTTCATGGGATCATAGTACGAATAAAAAAGATCTAAATAACACACACTACACATGACTTTTGCAGCTTTTCCCTGTATTATCATTCTTGTAGGCAGTAAAAGGGGTTTCCATTCCTATTACTTCGTTTGGAGGGTGATGATGATGAAGGTGGTGGTAGTTGGTGCTATTATTTTCTTTCTTTTATTCTTTTTTCTTCCATTCTCTTTCTTTACTACACTCATGGTCTAGTTAAAAAGTGAGCAAAACATTTCCTAAAGAAGAAGCCGTCGCCGTCCTCATCATCGTCGTTGTTCTCCTAAAGAAAGAAGCAAAAGAAGTGGAAAAAGAGGAGAAACTCTGCTTTTCATCTTTTCTCTTCATACTACAAGCTGTATAAATAATATATATACCCATGTGTACTTTACTCCTTCTATGTACAAACGACCCTCTTTCTCTCTCTTACTTTCTTTTCTTTGCCTTCGTGTCTATTATTTTTTGCTTCACACACGCGATAATAATAATATAATCTGAATACACTCCTGCCTTACTACCAGAAGAACATTTAGAAGACTTAAGGCGAAAAGTGGCAGCATTCCTCCAGTTGTTATATGAAGGAGGAAAAGTAAAAAGGGTAAAGCAAGGAAGCAAACTTCACTTGACTTGACTCCATCTCGGCAAAATCATCATCGTCACAGCCAGAGTCTTCACACCATCCAAACTTCTCTCTCACAGACACACACCACTCAACAAGCCGCGTGTTGTACAAAGTACTAAAACGGTTCTTTTTCTGCGTCCTCATCATCATCTTTCCTTTACCCTACATTTAACTCTGCTAACTTTTCCATCATCATCTTCTTCGTCGTCGTCGTCATCCCCATCGTCATCTTAAAAACAGTGAAACTGTGCACTGTGTAAAGTAGAAAGGAGGCGTTTAAACAAAAACTCTTTTTTTACTTGGAAGCACAAGAGCTATACACTGTCTCATCATCATCCTCGTCATTTTCGTTGTCATCATCATCAGTATCACTATGAGCCATTTGCATTCTCAAAATTTTCCCATTTTACGTGTTCTTCTTGTTCTTTGCCTACATCATCTTTTCATTCATTTCTCTTCCTCATTTTCTTTCTCGCGGTTGTCCTCGTAGCAGGCATGAGTTGCCGTTGGCAGGACTTGTCCCCTCTCTTTTGCCTGGCTTGTAACGGTGCTTTTTGGACAGCAGATCAGTTGAAAAGTGTGAGAAACAAAGACAGGGACATTTAGTTTTTTGGAAGAAGTGCTCGTGGAAGCAGAAACCAAAGTAATATTTCCTTGGAAGTAGTAAGCAACCTTTTGAGATTCGTGGTCATCATCATCGCAATTCTCATATCATCGTCATAATCCCCAGTTTCAGCTGTTTTTCCTCATCATTGCAAATGCAATGGTGGTAGTAGACGTAAAGCATGTTTTCTCTGCTCTGTCCGATAATAACACTCATTCATAATAATATACACTTTCTCCCTCCGACTGTCTCTTCACTCTCTTTGGTGATTTTTCTTGGCGTGGTGCCGCTTGCTGAACATGCTGTTTTCTCACTACGTGCATCATTCTCATCATCATCATACATATCATCTTGTTCCCATTTTTGTCGGATTCTTTCTCTCTCACTATGTGCACGTCTGTCGAATTCAGTTTGGTCTCTTACGGCTACTGTTGTAATCCACACTACCGTTGTAGCGTTTCTGGTAGGTTTTCTCCTCTCTCCATTTTTTCTTTTCTTGTTTGCTTTTCCGATTCCCAATTCCCAATAGACCTGAAAAGCCATATATTTTGTTGGCCAAACCAAACCTGATCCACTGACTGCACAACTACCCTAACCATCTTACTGACAGTTAGTTTCCTTTCCTGGCGGATATTGGTACAGAAGAGATATTGGGAGTATGTGTGTATCATTCCATAATATTATATTTGAGACGTTCCAAATCCAAGTGAGTTTGTTTGCTGAAATGATCATGATCGCAGATGATCCTGATGATAATACTAATAATACATAAGGCAAAGTGAAAGTGGCAAACGAACTGACAAAAGCTTCATGTTGTAAAGTGGGCTTGCTTATCTGTTCCGATCCAAGTGAAGTATGTACAAGTGTTTGGAGTGCTGTCCATATGCCGGCAAAAAGGCGGGTGATATACGCACACATAAGTAACGCATGTAATCTGCTGGCTGTCACAATGATTCCAAAAGGCTATAAGGTATTTTAGAAATGCCGGTAAAAATGTAACTGTATATACATATTCCGTCTGTTTGTGTCATTTTGTCAGGGAGAAATGCATACGTATTGCATATAAGTTGGTTTTGCTACACTCTATTTTGAGTAGACACAGTCAGTGGCAGGAACAGCTAGAGAATAAATATGCATGTGTTGGAAACGGACAAGCATCTCATTTTTTCTACTTTTAGTTTTCAGCATGCTTGGGGAAAAGCGATTCGCTCAATCTGTTTCAAACAGACAGATATTGAATGAGAAAACTGGTTTACATTTTTGTGTCGAAAGAGGAAGAAAGTGAGTTGAGCCGATAATGTCGTGAGAGAACAGGGGAGAGTGCTGATTCAGACTTTTTTCTTCTTCCTGTTATTATTATTGAATACTGAGCTGTTTACAAAATAGCAATACCTCAACTGGCACACAGAGAAAGCTTATTTCGTCCTAGTCTTCCTATTCTTTCATATGATATATATAAATTGTACTGGTTGTAAAGTTTGGTTACTGCAAGTTCTGCTACTATAGTATAAATATTTATAGTGTAAAAAGTCTACGCTAACTCAATCTATAGCCATCCACTTTGCGTTCAAGTCTATTTTCTTTTCTAGTTTACTGATCCAGATGGATTTACTTTTTCTAGATTGCTATTGCTAAAAAATACGACGACACGACAAAGAGGAAGACGAAGGGTGACTAACGTATATGTGTACGTATGTGTGTGCGTGAACGGAGAAGAAGATGAATAAAAAACAAACTTGAAAGGAGAGAGAAGAACGATCAGCGGTAAAGAAAAGTCGGTTTGCAAGTTATGTACGGAGCAAGTACTGCAAGACCTCTTCACTCGCTCTGTACGTAATTGCAAGTTTATAGGCATGTGGTAGGTTGACGGTTGACTGAATGCAAAAGAGAAAACTATGAAGAGAAAATAGGCGAGCAAAAGTAGTTACATTACAAAACAGGCTCGCACAATTTAAGTTGTTCGATTGATGTATATTCCAATTTCAGCCGAGAAAATATACTCTTCCGGCTCAACAAAATATACCAAAAAAATATATATATATAAGCGTTCAACTAGCAACCGTTGTAGGTTTCGATCTCTCTCTCTCTCTGTTCAAAGAAAATAGAAATATATGTTGAGGTAGTATCTTTACAACATACCTTTTTCTATTGTTAGTAAAGTTCAGAAATTGTTACCTATATATAATATATGATATGCGCAAGAAAATCTAGCACAAAGGATAAGAATAGAGAAAAATAAAAGTGGTAGGTGATGTTATGTTTGATGCTGAAGAGGTAAACTGCATCTATCAAAATGTATATAGTGCACGGGGACGGGTGCGAGGTCTAATACTTTTTTACAGACTGCTGGAACGTCGACAGCTCCTTCGGCATCCACAAAAATCCACACTCATACACGTGCTTTTCCATCGAGGCTCATCTGGATAGAGAATAATATTTTTGTGTGTGGATAAGAGAGCATGGAAGTTGGCTGGCTTAGAAAGCAAGAAAGATAAGTGTGAATACCTTGGTAGAAGTGTGGTGATGGTGTGTGAGGTTATTTCACAAGGGAGATATATTACACGCGTTGTGCACTACGTTATTGTGATTGTGGAATGGGAGTGGAGTGGGAGACAGAAAGGGTAATGGTCTCGGTTTCAAACCTTTAGACAATATGTGGAAAGGTCTTAAATACACTAGTGCTTTTTGGTAGATTAAGGAGAGTGGAAAATAGCTCGAGGTTTGGAAATACTTGGAATGCTGTCCATATGTCCGCTCGCACTCAAAATAGTACACAAACCGGCAAATTAAGCAATATGAAAGACCTTTGTACTTTATAATTTTCGGTAAAACCAACAAAGAAGGCATAATTGCAATTAATTATTTCACAAGCTTGGAAAATAAAACACCACGTTTTAATTAGTTTTCCAATCCTTTGTAGACCGGGGATTCAATTACCAGCAAATAGAATCGTTTCCGCTACTTTGATAAACCCATTTTATGGTTTTAGTCGTTACTGCTATTATCAGACAACGTGGCTGCCTGCCTTCGTATTCTCCCTTATTTTTTTCTAAATGTTGCAAAAGCTACCACAACCACAGGAAATCGTTCCAATTGCGGAAAGTGAAAAAATCCCGAGTTTTTCTTGTAAGTATCTGGAAAAAAGAAAAAAAGAGAGAAAGAAAAGGAAGGCGTGGAAAAAATTTCATTGTGCTTTCTGACAGCTCTCTAGAAGAAAGCTTTTTTACCAGATAATTATTGCCATTAAAAAATTACTGTATAGCGAAACAGTCAGAGAGTTTAGCAGTGAGTAATAGTGGGCCAGGAAAAAGAGAAAACGCAGAACCCAACTTCCCTAGGAAAATAATTGACACACACTACCACATACATTTTTACACAGTCACAACGTGGCTTTTGCTAAAGTGTCATACATTTTTTTGCAATACTACAATAAAATTGTACTACCACGATATATTCACGTGGTGAACGTGAGCCAAAAGCAGCACTTGGTAATTAAATAGAGATTTTCTCAAAGCAGCAGAGTAAAAGTCGTGCTCCTTTGCTAGCTCCCCGTAGCAGGCAAGTAGGAAGCCCGCGCTCTTTATATTCATGATAGCAGTGTCACGTCACGTTTTATACACTACAACGTACTAGTCTATTTGGCTTGAAGTTATATTTTTTAAAAACCTGTGCGCATTTCGATACACTAAACACCTTATATAGTCAAAAGAATGTGAGTTTTTAAATATATACGTGTTTGCATAGAACGGTATGTTTGATACGCTAGAAATTTTATAAACTATGTGTACTTATAATAAGCATTATAAAATGGTCCTATACTGTATTATAAGTGTAATGGTATTACAATGGTTAACGCACAATAGTGTGATTTTTAAGCGTGGAATATGTTAGTAGGCCGTTCCTGCTTCTCTGTTGCATAACAGAGCGCCCTGTTAGCCGGCACATTACAGAATGGAGCAATTTCATAGAATACAATACATCCTGTCAGAGAAAGTCTGGTTAAGTGATCAATCATTTCATTCTGTTACAACGAAGCACTTGCCTCTTGTAGCACTGTCAGTATGGAAAATGAAACAATAATAATACAATAATAGGAACAATAGAAGCGGTAGCAGCAGCTTGTCGCGTACACGTATACATAATAATTACTAGACATTTTAAAAACTGCTGCTGCCACACATGCCATACTTTTAGTTGAATAAAGAAATTCATACACAAATATAATAGTAGTAAGCTCGCCGTGGTTGTTGGGTTCTTTCTATAAACCGGATGCATTATAAACCATTTTCTCTGGTACATATCAGCAAAAGCAGGGATTAAAAGGGCATGGCAAAACGTAATTCAATATATTCCGACCATCGCATCATTCATTGCCATCAGTCATAGAGCATCACCCCAGATATTATGAATTACCCTCCTCCTCTTCATGTACCTAGAATTCCACTAACATCATTTTTCCAAAATTGTATTCCAAAGCATAAGGACGATCACGAGGATGACGATGATGATGATGTAGAAATAAGCCTTCCATATAAATATCTGTATCACAACACACAAAGAATCAACCAAAGTAGCATAGCCGCTTCGAGCAACATCACATTTTCTCCGAAACTCCTAGAAAAACAGATTAGCCGGGGTTATAGGAGTAGCAGTAGATGGGGAACATCATGTTAGGCTAAAAAGAGTGGAGAAAGTGAGTTGGCCTTAATAAAGAAAGATCATGAACAAACTTTTTTATTATTATTTTTGCTCGCCCAAATGTTGTTCTCGCATCGTATAGTCGTCGTCATCATCGTCAACGAGTCAACAGCTAAACAAACGAGGCCAAACGACGACGGTAGTAAGTAGCAAGCAGCAGTAAAAATGCATAATAGCAATCTAAGCTTTCCACTGTGTATTTTTATTATACAATATAAACAGTTTGTTGTACGCTTTCACAACATCGCACACACCGTTGCCCCCGCGCCACTACAACAGTATAACAATAATACCTAGTGTTATGGTACTCTAGTACAGCCACTTTTCTGGAGACAAAGAAAGAGTGAAAGCTAATGTAGTGAACATTAAGATAGGCTGCTTTACTTGCAAAAGTGCACAATAAACATAAAAAGCCGTTCCTGAAGAACAAGATCTTTCTTTGCTGGCTCTGGTGATATCACCAGAGAACATCATCATCGCTGCCATCAAGCAAACGAAGAGTATTTTTAAACAAGGAAAAACTAAGGTTCTGACACTTCCGTGTACTGCCACTATCATTTTGACACTTTGCCCAGTTTTCTTTTATTTCAAGATAAAGGACCATATGTCAGTAGTGTGTTGTTGTTATTGTTGTTTCAATCACTGTTGTTCTTCTTGTTGTGTGGATCAAGATGACAGAAAGTCAAGAAAGTGAAGAAAACGATAACATGGAGATTTGTACACTAAGAAATTGTATGTTAGTAGACTGTCCATCATGTAATAAAAACTGTCACCGTCACCGCCAGCACTCCCACTTAACTTTCTCAGGTGGTGGTGGCGGTGGTGACACTGGTTGTACGGCCCACTCTTATGACAGCAGCAGCAGTAGTAGTATCAAGATCGTCGACTCCAGCTGGCAAAGATTAGCCCCATTGTTGTCATCATCAAAAAAGCGAGGAAGGAGAAGACGACGACGACTTAGTTTGCTTATTATTATGCCGTCGTCACGTTTTCGGCTTTCGCAGTTATTCCTTGTGCTCACAGCCTTCTTATCGTGCTCATCGAATATCCCTCTTATGAGCTCGGCCTGTTACTTGTTTCCGGCAGGTATGCCAGACCCTTGTGCGAACAAAGCGTGCTTGTTTGGGAGCCGGTGTGTCGTCTCTGCAGATGGCCACGTTGGAGAATGTGAATGTCCAACTTCCTGTCCTAATTATGGGGACTCAGACGATAGCGTTGCAGTTTGCGGATCCAACGGGGTTAACTACAGGAATAAGTGTGAATTGGACAGGGAGGCGTGCCGACTGAAGAGGAACATCACGGTCAGATACGAGGGAAAATGCGGTAAGTAAATAAAAATCTTTTATGCATTTATAGCTCATGTGCATCTCCTTTTTATAGCAAAAGTTGACGAAATGGTTTTCTAGAGAGAAAGTTGTAATACTTTAAAAGAAAGCAAACTTTACAATAAGGGAATTCAGTTAACCACTTTTATTTCCATAACCAAATTTAGCAGTATATCGTACTTCAGTCAGCACATTTCAGATTCTTTTGAGCAAAGCAATTGAAAAGTTCAATTCATTCGAAATCAAATTGACTTGAGAAAGTTTATCCTGTTTGTCTTTGATTCTCTTGCTTGTTTGAAATGGCAAAAGCGAAGAGTCGGTAGTCTTCATAAGAGCTACTCAAACATAAGCATATCGAAAATGTATGTACCTGTTTGTTTCATTCTGCTGACAGTGAGTTCATTTCACACCATGTGGGTATACCTTTTTCATGTACTCACATGCAATTCGAATGAATCTTTTCTGTGATGTGTTTTTATTTTCTTTTGGATGAGCATAAGTCTTTTTGCTTTCTTTTCTGAGAGCTTACTTGGCATTTATCTTGCGATGTTGCGATGTACAAAAGACTCATATACTTCTATTTTTGTAGAAATGTCTTGCTGCTAATATTAATAGTTGTTCTTCTGCTTTTGTATCGCACAACTTTTATTTTGATGAAAATGTCGTTTCCTACCTGACGCTTTCCATTTATTGACGCCGGATAGTATCACCGGAAAAACACCGTTTGGCAGTTGAAATAAAAACGACATTGCTATTGCGTATAGAAGGATTGCAGGGTTTACAACTCCAATTCCGTAATGAAAAATACCAACAAAATTACTACTGACAATTTAAGATCCAATTTTTATCATAAAATGCCAGTTCAACAAGTATATCGCAATATAGCAGTAATATTTTAAACAAAGGTAACGTCAATTCTCGTCTCTTTTTCCATTCGTAAAAGGCTGCCATCAGATAGGTCACAAGACCAGATAAGGAGTTATTCTCCTTTTTTATTTGCTGCCTGCCCATGGTACCAAAGTACCAATGAAGAGTGAAGCATGAAATAAACCAACGATACAAAAAATGTTAAATAAAGGATTGAGCATTAAAGAATAAAGAAACAGCAGCGTGGAAATAAAAGTGTTTGATGTTGACAAGAGAGAAAAGGACACATAATATGATGTGTGCATTGCCAACGCCAAATATAAGAATACATATATACGTAATATTCTGTAATTGCTTTCCTTAGTTCTATATTCTCAGCTCCTGGTTCCTGTTGGACAAGAGCTCATTCATTTCATCTTTCTCATGAAAAAATGATCACTTTCATCATTAATTTTACAAAAGGATAAGACTTTCAGAATAGAACAAGGGAAGCAGCACTCATAAAACAATATTTCATCTGCCGCTTTAGTCGCTTCTGTTTGCTTGTGGTGTTCAAAAGGTTAATAGAAAGCATAGTTTACTGCTCCATCATGCTTTTTGAATGAAATTTGACATTAAATATGAAATGCTTTAATTGTGCTGATGAGGAGGGACATTTCCAAAGGTTTCAAGTCATAAAGTCAGAAAAGAGTTTATTCTTATTTAGGTCATGGGATAAAACTTGAAGATATTGAATAAATTTAAGCGTTTTAGCATTTCAAATCGTTCCATTCCTTTCATTCATAAAATATTTCGGTGGTAATTTTTGCTGATAAATGAAGTTAATTATTATTGCAAAACATTTAGTGTCTACGGATGCCTCCAAATGAAATAAAATCAATCACGGACACTGACAACAGGCCGTAAGTCAGCTTTAAAAGATAAAACATAGAAATACAACCTACCAATAAACCGACTTCTCCCTATTATATGAACATATAAAGCCCTACTGTTATGTTTCAAGGAGAAAAATTCTATTTTATTTTGTAAAGGGAGTAGAGAATGGAGTGAGGCTCAAGTCCCCTGCAACTTTAATATATTTGATGGATTAAACTGTGCTTAGACACATTTGTAGAGCAAACACGCTCGTTGTCTCAAGTCTCAAAACGTTGGATAAGACACACAAAGTATTCAGTTTATATACACTTGCACATCCATATCTCACTTTCCGCAAAATGGAACAGAAGCAAAACTGTATGCTCTAAGCATAGTATATGATAATAGTCAAAAGTAGCATTATATAATCTGTATCCATTCGTTTTGTTGGCTGGCAAGACATGGTGCATTTTCATTGCTGGTTTTATATGGCTATTATTATCAGAAATAGCGTGTAAGGTTTCTTTTTTGCATGGGAGTTTAGCCCCTTACTGCACAGTAATGTATGGGATTAGGGAATGTGTCTTGACAGACTATTTTATGCGTAAATGGATTTTCAAAAGAGTTCTCTTTTGGCTGCTGCTGGTGTGATGCTATAGTATTACACTAGAAGCACTACCAAAACAACTGCTGCAACAGTGGCAACATTTCCATGCATGATGATGACTTTCCTCATGGATTGCATGGGTTATTATACTATTATTACGTGCACTTCAAATTTTACTGTGAATCGAAAAACGAACGAGAGCTGTAGCAAAACCCCGTAAAAACAATATTATATTGGATCGTTTCAATGAAATCCCCGTTTGGAATAACGAAATCTTACCACTCGCACCGCAAATATGGTATATTAAGTATAGATCCCAGGTCTGGAGGAAATAGTATTTCCTGGGGGAAAACGTGGTGGAGGGAAAAAATTCACCCAACTATACTCAGGTCTGAATGAAAATGTGGATGAAATTTCCCGAGAATTTCATGGCAACAAAAAATACCTTATATTCCACGCAGGGCATACGTGAAAAGGTGACCCCTTCTTTCCTGCGTGAAAACCATACTGAATCAGTACTCTTACAGTTACTGACATTGGAAAAATAGTAATTTTGGTAAACTATGTATGTATAATTAAAATACGCAGGACAAATACTTAGAAAAGAAATGTTTTTGAGTATTGCATGTATACAGAAAAGCTAAAACGTACCTACAACAAACATTACTTGACATGATATGATTTTTCTAGATTGACGCATGAAATAATCACGTACGCAAGTAATGAAATCGCCAGATTAATCATATAATTTATATGATAGAATCTATCATACTAATAGTAAATCTAGCGCTGACAAGAAAGTTATCAATAATAGTAAATTCGACCATCACTTTCATAAATTTTAATGAAATCAATTTTAAAGAACCCTAGTCTAGTCAACACTGCTGACAGAGTTTAAAACTTTCTTTGATTTAATATCTAGCATTTCAGCATCTATTTAATGTCCAATATATGTAATGGTCATTGGTCAACAATCATTGCTCGTATCATGTCAATAATCATTGGACACGACCAATGATTGATGACAGTTGATGTTGCTGTGGTATTTTTATGCTAATTTCCACGCACACCTGAGTATGTATTTTGAATTTGACGTGAAACAAAAATTTGAAATCGTCATTTCGTCTCTATTTCCCTGCCAACAAGCGTTCCCTCAGGAAGGGGGTTTCCTCCAATTCACGGATTTTTTTCTCCACCCAGACCTGGATTGCGGCCTTTATGTACTAAAAGTAGAATAAACCTACTCGGTAAAAGTGAAAGTTTTTTTTATCAACGAGGAAATTAGTGGGATGTAAAAATATAAGAAAATCATAGAAGCAAGCAAAAAAGGACACTATACTATGCTGTTGTAACAAGTGCATTAAATGTTTTCGAAAAAGAGGAAGCTTTTAACATCAAGCATGTTGCTGCTATTGTTCAGAAGAAACGTATGGCCTTTAATGTTTTATGTAGAGCCTTATGACAATGATTTGCTCTTTATCATTACGTTCTTTTCCCTTTTTGTTTTCCCATTTTGTACTGCACATTCTGCCATCTTTTTCACCATCAAAATGCACGCTGCAGATGGGATATAAAATTCGGAACTTTGTTAGCTGGATTCGACGTCACTATTTTCTATATGAAGTTACTCTTTCAATAATTTGTCTTTATATTTTATAATTCCTGTTGAGCTTTATATACTGAATCATTGAATGCACCAGTTATTAGACTAAATTTCTTTGTTCTTTCACGTATATCTAGTAATTATTGATGATGACCATAGTGTATTGTTGAAAGCTAGAAAATAAATTTGTTATGAAAATGACTGCAAAGGCAATTATATTTTCAAATTACTTGATACTTTTGTATAGCTTCAAAGCTTGACAAGGACGCTAAACTGTCAAACTCTTTCTCTACTTTCTCTTTGCATGTTAAGTTTTAAACTATATTTGGTTGAAAAACAAAATACTACTTGGGGTAAAATAGAGATGCCATAAAGTATTTGAGCTACGTTGTAATGTTCTGCTACTACTACAGCTTTGAGTTTTGAAGTAAACACACCCGGTTTTCATTACCTTTATGACTT